>JAADVC010000957.1:0-13831 GCA_023334575.1 Pythium volutum | reverse complement strand
CAAGGGCTGCTCAATCTGGGCGATCTCGGCTACGAGCTCGTCAAGCAAAACGGCGAGAATTACATGGACGTGCTCGAAGACATTGGCTCGAAAGTGCCGATCCAGACCACGATTGGCAACCACGAGCACGAGCACGCGTTCTCGCCCGAGTTTGCACTCCAGAACTACCACCGTCGGTTCGCAGGGCTTATTCGGGGCGCCGGCACAGCCAGCGGCTCGTACTCGAACGAGTTTTACAGCTTTAATACCGGGCTCGTCCACTTTGTCATTATCAATACCGAGGTGTACGGCAACGAAGCGTTCTTCACCCAGGCAGTGGACGGCTCGTGGAAGGCCGATGAAACGGCACGCCGTGCCATGGCCGTCGCGCAGGCGTCGTGGCTCGAGTACGATCTCAGCCGCGTCGACCGCACGGCCACGCCCTATGTCGTCATGGGCGGCCACCGCCCGCCGTTCAAGACGCCGCTCGCGCTCTCGGAACCGGGCAACAAGTTTGCCAAGGAAGTGTTGCCGCTCATTAGCACGTACGACGTCGATCTCTACCTCTGCGGCCACGAGCACACGTACCTCATGTTTGACGAGTCGACCGTTGGCACGTACCGCATGCCGCCCATGATTGTCAGTGGCAGTCCGGGCAATAACGAGTACATTCGCCCGGAAAAAGACCTCAAGATTGTCGGCTTTAAGCACCGCACGATCATTCAAAAGTACGGCTTTGGCTATTTGACGGCGACCGCGACGGCGCTCGAGTGGAAGTGGGGCTCGGCCGCGACCGATGGATCGACCAGGCCGCAGCCCGCCGACTGGACCATGGAGGACTCGGTCTCGTTCCGGCGCCGCTCGATCGCGTCGCCCACGGCGAAAAAGGGCACGCCAGTCAAGGCCCCCGAGCCCGTCGAGACGCAGTTTTCCAACATGGCCGACTCGGGCGCCAACAGCGGCTCCAAGGCGACGAGCGACTCTGCCGCAGACACGAAGCCCGGCACGAAGGTCAACCCGGGCGCCGCCGCCACGAACTCTACGGGTAATACGACCAAGTCGACGGCGTCGTCGACGTCGGTGTGTCGTTCGTGGTGTCTTATTTTGTCGTGATCGTGGGTGTCGTGCTGGCGAATGGCTGGTGAGAATAGTTCGAAAGTAGTAGTAGGTATCTGCTTGTCAAATACCACACAACGTTTTTAGTTGGAGTGGCAAAGTATTGTCGATCCATGGCCTAGTACAAGCGCTCTGTTTCTGAGCAGACTCTATTCGTTTTCCCACTGAGCGTTCATCGCTTGCAGTGGTAGACTCGCTCGGGCACGACACTCGCAAAGTCGGCGTGGCGCTCTAGCGACTGGGCCACTTGCAGCATCTTCTCTTCGTTCTCTCGACCGCTCATGAGCTGCAGCCCCAGTGGGTAGTTGCCGTCACTGGTGATCGCCGCTGGGATCGAGACGGCCGGCACGCCCGCGAGGTTGGCGGGGATCGTCATGACGTCGTTGAGGTACATGGCGACTGGATCGGCCTTGGTCTTCTTGTCGTTGACGGGGAACGGCCCCGTGGGGGTGGTAGGTGTGAGCAGGGCATCGACACCCAGCTCTTGGAAGACGCGGTCGAAATCCTCTCGGATCTTCTGGCGAATGATCACGCCGCGTTCGTAATAGTCGCTCACGGCGCCAGCCGAGAGCACGAACGTGCCCGACAGGATGCGTCTCTGAATTGCGTACGAGAATATTGAGTTAGAGGTTTGGTAAGTAGCCACCGATGGGATAGAAAACAAAGAAAGAAAACAGCACCTTGACTTCGTCACCGAATCCTTCCGACCGCGTGCGACAGTAGAGATCGTGGAGGGCATCCGACTGATCTCCCTCTGACGAGAATCCAATATCTTTGGCCCTACAAAACAACAGCAGCAACAAGTGTGAGGGCGTGGCTGTGGGGCCATTGGTCGGCTTCCCAAACGTACCGGTATCCGTATCGTACGCCGTCGTAACGCGACAGATTCGACGAGGCCTCGGCACAGGCAAGGATATAGTACGCCGGGATACACAGCTTGGTCGTGGGCAGTGACACGGTCACGACTTGGGCACCGGCGTCGCGAAGCCACTGGACGCCCTTGTCCCAGACGTCGACAATCTCTTGCGGCAGCTCGGCGACAAAGTATTCGTCCGGTACGCCGACACGCACACCCGAGAGGTCCGTCGTTGCCACATTGGCGATCACGTCGTCACACTGCCAATATCCAGTTACCCCATGAAGAGAGTTTGTTAGGCCAGACTCCTCAATGCAATGACGCCAGGGATAAGGAACGCACCCATTGGTCGTTCACTTGGATGCGTAGACTGGTCGAGTCCATTTCATCTGGGCCCGCAATGGCCTTGAGCACAAGCGCAGCATCCCTATGGCAAAAAAGCACAGTTACACTTAGTAACCAGTCGGTTACTCAGATCCGCCAGGAGGTTACGTACGAGACGGATCGCGCAAAGATACCGGGCGTATCGAGCGAGCTCGCGTACGCGATCATACCATGGCGCGACACGCGGCCGTACGTCGGCTTGAGTCCAACGATACCGCAATACGCTGCCGGCTGCCGCACTGAGCCGCCCGTGTCCGAGCCAAGTGCGGCAAAGCAGCAGCCACTCGCGACGGCCGCGGCACTTCCACCGGAGCTGCCGCCGGCCACGACCGCATCACCACTATCGCTGAGGTCCGTGGACCACGGATTCAGCGTCGCACCAAAAGGTGTATACAGCGTGCCCGAGCCCATCGCAAACTCGTCCATGTTGAGTTTGCCCAATGGAATCGCGCCGTGGTCCAGTAGCTTGCACGTCGCTGTCGACTCGTACGGCGATACAAAGTCTAGTCATATCGCAATATCACCAGTAAGTCCACCGCAGCCAAAGTCACAGAGGTCATACAAGCGCTTACTCTGTAGCATCTTGGAGGCTGCCGTCGTCGGCACGTTTTCCATGCAAAAGATGTCTTTGACACCCACGGGGATGCCGTCCAACGCGCCGTGGGCTTTGCCCGCCACACGTCTCGCGTCGGATGCCTGCGCGAGCTGCAGCGCACGCTCAAAGTCCGTGTACACAAACATGTTGAACGCGCGCGTGGCTTCAATCTGTGTGATGCAGGCCTGCGTGAGCTCCACGGCCGTGACGTCGCCGCGCGCGAGCGCTGCCGAGGCATCATTTAGGCTGGTCTTGCACCACACGCTCACGGCGCGTGGTTGCGCATGGATTGCAAAGCAACGACGCCTCGTCGCTGCACTGGAATAGCATGGATCTATAGATTAGATCGTTCTATATACGGTGAGTCTATGTATGTGGGCTGGAGATATCGCGTACCGGAGCTGTCGCCGCGCCACATCGAGCACGCGCATATTCGCGAGATGCTCGAAGTATCGGATCCGCAGTTTGTGTCCTCCTTCCACCACAACTTGTCATCGTACCCCTAATCACTTTTTATACACCATGTACACACTAATTGTAGATTTTAACTAGGACTTATGTCCTAATTTGAAGTGAAATCCTATGACACATCAATCAGAGTGAAGGTCGTTGCAAGTGATTGGAGGAGGGCTGAGTGGGCTCGAGTGTCTTTGGGGGTGGCTGGCCTAGCGGCGCCTTGGAGCCAAATTCCATCCCGTTATTTCCATCGACGAAAGCCGTTTTCAAAGGTACGGCGAAAAATGGGTCATCTTGGCGCCGCTCTATGGCGGTGTGTGCGGGTATCGTGGCGCGGAATGGCCGCTTAACAGACAGCTGGTTCAATGCGCGTTCGGATCATCCCGGTTGCGTCTCGTGGATCGCAGTGGTCGCAGAATTATCAGTCGGCAAAGTTGCCCCATCGACGAAGATTGGCAGCGTGACGAGCGAGACGTGATCATCAACAGAGCCAACGTCTGGATATGCTCTCCAGCGTGCGGTCGGCACTAACAGAAACGCGGTTATAGAGCGAGTGATTCGAGCGCGTCGCGATTGCCCCCGCACCTACCACCATGGAACTGGAACTGTTGGACCAGACCTCAAGAGATTGAGACACGCAGAAGAAGATACTCACGGGTCGTTCTTGTACAAAATTGCAGATGTCCAGCGATACTTTCACGTGGTTGTTGACCAAGAACACGTCGTCGTTCGTGGTCAAGCGCAACGGCAACGAGTGGGCCAAGGAGAAGTTCAACCTCCTGAACCGCAACTCGGCCAAGTACTCGGGTCTCGCCAACACCAAGGCCGTCGACATTTCGCTCGATGACAAGAAGGTGACCTTGACGACCAAGATTGCCAAGGCCGTGCGCAAGCCGGTCAAGGCCGAGAACGTCGTGCCGCTCCGCAAAGGCGCGCGCGCCGGCGCCAACACGATCCGCGCCAACATCTCGCGTAACTTTTACCGTCGCGACCTGAAGAAGGCTGCGCTTGCGCGCTGGTCGCGTCTCTCGACCGTCGCCAAGGTCCAGAAGGGTGTGCTCCAGAAGAAGACCATCCGCAGCCGCCGCACCGCCGTCAAGGCCTAAGCTGTTCCGATGGGTTCGGCTATCGTAGGGTTGTCCTGGACGTCAGTGGCGAAAGGATAAATCGAGTGGAAATAAACCAACAAAAAGAATGCGCGGTCTGCATGCAGCAACGTACGCAATTTCTGCAACGCCTCGCTCGAAAATCTTTCTCTCCGAAGTTCCCCATGATCTCATTCTCGTGAGCCCTTGGCTTCCAGACTTGTGGTGCTTGTCTGAGCGGGATCAGACTCGGGCAAACTGAGTCCTTTCCCTCGAAAGGTCACGCTTCTCATATGCCCATGCAATACCTGTAGACACACCATGCCCTTCCTGCGTGCCGTGGGCTCGACGGCTTCGCCACAGCCGTCGGTGGAGATCAAGTCGGCCAAGACACTGGTCGGCAGTGGCCACGCAAAGTGTGACGTCGTGCTGCCCCGCGACCGCGGTGTGCTGGATCTCCACGCGCTGCTCAACCTCAGCGACAACGACCGCGCCACGGCGACGCTCGTGCCGTTCTCGGCGACCAGCGACGGCGCCTGTTTCCTCAACGGACGGCTCGTACCTCCCGAGGGAGCCGCCGTTGTCCACGGGGACCGTCTCGCATTTGGCAACGCCGACAATGCCTTTGTCTTTTCACTAACAGAGCCCAAGCAGCAACCCGTAGAGACCCACACGACATCGCTTTCGAATGCTCGATCTTTCCGTCGCACGGTAGACGCATTGCGCGGTGATCGTACGCTGACGGCGTCCCATCCAGCGACCAGGAAACCCGACCAAATCAACAAGGCGCTGTCCACGAGTGCCTCACGGGATTCCCGGCTTGAGCGATTTCTAGCGGATGCATCTACAGACTCGCTTCTTGGTGACTTTGTCGAGCGAAAACTACAAAGCAGCAGCTCGGCGTCGGCCTCGAAAAGGCTACGCCAAAAGGAGGGACGTCCGACGGCGATGGAACCACCTCCGTCATTGTCGGCGTCCTCGGTCAGCTCGCTTCGGTCTTCTCTCAATGACTCAATTTTGGATCGCACTGCTCACCAGCGAGAAGGCGTCTCTGTATCAGATACCAAACCACTGTTTAGCAAGAGTCAGTCGCTCTTGTCCACGGCCGAGCGCAACTACGCCGAGATCGAGAAGCTTCGTCTCTCACATAGGATGCGGGAAGTCAACAACGTACGTGATCTACATCGGAGATACCTCTTGGTTTGTGGGGAGATCATGTAATTGGTTATGGCACTTTGATGGCAGGTTTTGAATGGCCATCTCCATTTTGGGTCGAGCTACTTGACGACGGAACGCCGCAGCTCGAGCGCAGCATCGGTGCGCTTTTCGAGTCCTGTGAAACAGGCCAAGCGATCTATTGCGAGTGACCATGCTGAAGACCAGGAAGACGAAGAAGAAGAAAGTGCAGAAGAACTACCCACACTGGTGGAGAAGCCGCCGCGTAAACTCGCCATCGAAACTGCGAGCACAGCACCACCACTCAATCCGCCAAGGCCTGCTCCGTCGCTCCAATCGTCGATAGCGTCTCTGCTGGGAAAGCGTCTCCAAAATCACCCGACCGCTGCCCACGAAGACTTGTTGGGGAATGATGAGGACGTCGAGGTACCCGTGGACGAGTCACTGCCCAGCTTTTCAGAGGCGATTCTCAAGCGTCGCACTGATACTACAGAACGCGTCGCCATTTCCGCACCACCTGATGCCATCCGCCAGCCCGTCGCAAAGACAGACATGTCAGAGTTAAACCCGGATGTTCGCAAGACCCGCCCACAGCTTCACCAGCAGTTGATTGACCGAACACTGCGGCGTAAGCGTCACGAGTGCCTGACTGATGCGTTCCTGCTTTGGCGGCGTGGACTCCGCGTCCAGCAGCAACGACGACGCGACAAAGCCAAGCAGTTGCAACTGGTCGATAGGAACCTCCAGCTGCTGCGTCGCAACCACAGCTTCTCGCGCTGGAAGCGAATGACTGAGCACAAGCACCAAGTGCTGGAGTGTAGGGAAGAGGCATTCACACAGCGTCAACATACTGGGGTACTACGCCGTCTGTGGACGCAGTGGGCGATGGCAACACTGCGAGCCAAGCACACACGACGACTACTACGAAGATGCGTCGTGTCTCTTGGTACTTATCGGCTTCGGTCGGGTTTCCAGCGGTGGAGAGTTCATATCGAGCGTTTGCGATCAACGAGTCGAGAGCAAAGTCTAGCCAAGAAGAATGAGTCCAGTTTTGAGAGGCGCATGGAAGCGATAGCACGGACGCATCACCAAGTACGCGTCAGGAATCCCCATCTCCAGCGGGTCGTGCAAGGGTGGCACAGACTGGCGGCTCAGAAGATCCAGAGAAAGCGTGTGCTGCGTCGCATCCTTCAGTCAGGATTCCGACGGCATCAACTTCGAGCTTTGATTACGTGGAAGCAAATAACCGTGGTGTTTCGACAGACGGAGCAAATGGACCAGCAACGGCAAACTGAGGTGGCCAAGACCACTGAGACGGCAGCCCAGCAACTCCACGCGCGGGAGCAGGAGCTACAAGACCACCACGAAAAGCAACTCAGCGAACTACGAGCAAAACTGGAAGAGCAACAGCAGCAGATACGTGCGTTTGAGACCGATAAACAAGACGCGAAGAAGCGACTCGTGGACGCAAAGGCCACGGCCAAGATACGATGGAGTTCTGCATCGGAGGAGCTGTTGAAGAAAGCGATTGCCGACGTGAGGGACCTATTGATCGGTGACCAACATGTCGTCCTGTAGGTCTCACTGACTGTTTGTGCTTTTGTATCTTGTAGGCGGATACTCAGATCACTCATGTGAGTGCTCGACTAGAAATGTTTCTCCAACAAATGGACACCGAGCCCGATGCGGCGCGGTTCCATGCGGCATCGTTTCTGGTCGAATCCATGCTGGAACAGAAAATGCGACATGTGAACGCACGCGTCGAGGCCCAAGAAGACATGCTCAAAGCAATGCGCAGCAGTGGATTTGACGAAGACGAGACATCAGCAGACAACAAACTGCAGTGGAAATCCACACTGACCCACAACGGCCGCTTCCTGCTCGAGATGGTGCAACAGGTACGGCTTCGTTTTGCTCCCATAGATTGACTACATATACTAAATCCCAGTGTAACTGCTCCCTGCTTCCCTCTAGCGGCACGCGAGACTACATCAGCTACACCAGGCCATCGCCAAGCTCGCAGCGACGATCGTGGACCGCAACACCGGCACGCGCAGTCAACGACCCCATAGTCTTCGAGTGGATGCCGCCAAGTTCAAGCACGCGGCGTTTCTCACCGACACTATGCGCGACCGTACGCAACAGCAACTGGACGCGTTGCTTCCGATCCACCATCGCCACGCCATGTTCACTGATCCCTCCTCATCCATGACGCGCTCGACACGCCCAGCCCGTAAGTATTAAGCCTCTAAAAGTCCAGCAGCAACTGCGCGACGATCTGCTCAATGTGGTGCGGCTCAACGGTCGGGCTATCGTCGATCATGGCCTCTACCTGCGCGCGTCGCAGCGCCTCCTCGACAAAGAGCCGCAGAAACTCGCTGCTGAGCTTGAGTGCGTCGCTGTGGATCTTCTTGACGTGTGCGGCCGTGCGCGCGCCGCTGTCGGCGTCGTCCGCCGTGGACTCGCCATCGCCATCGCTGTCGTCACCGGCAAAGAACGCAAAACGCCTGCCGTCGCCAGTGTCTCCGTCGGCGGCGGCGTTGGCTGCCCAGACGCCGCGGAAAATGTGCTCTACGAGCGCCGACTTGATCGCCATCTTCAGAAGATCTTCTCCGAATATCTCCTTCGGATCAAATGCTCTTTTTATCCAATGGAAAGTCACCATGATATGTTTTTATCCAATCATATTGGTTCTCGACATCAGAAGTCACCCATTTTTGCGAGGAGCTCCGAGTGATCACAATGCAAGAATACGAGGGCCACGCCGACCGCTGGGCGTTTCTCGCGCCGTGGACCAACCGCCTGCGCGACCACAAAGTGCGCATCAAGGTCAAGTACGCGAGCGAGCACACATACCGCCGCACGTTCCACGCGATCGACCTAACGCTCGAGGACGGCTTTGACGATGAACACGACGCCCATGCGCTGGCCGAAGCCGTCGAGCTCGTCGCGACGGCGCTCGCGGCGTGTTCCGTCGCGTGGCACACGGTCTTTGTCGATTTGTGCGAGTGCACCGACTTTGCGAATCCGCATAATGAGCCGCTCGTGGCGCGTGTCGAGTTTGACTGCGCCGTGTTCTTGGCCGATCACCTGCTCACGCCGCTCGGTCAGCACTTTTTCTTTGCGCTGATGGACGAGCGCTCGCCCCGCTCGGAAGCGTTCAAGGCCTCACGGTACCACCTTGGATTAATCGCGAAAGAGGCGTTGACAACGGCTCCACCCGTCGCGATTACGCTTCGCGTTGCGCCAAACCTCGATGTGGTCCACACTGACCAGTGTCTCGCCTTCATGCGTGCCCTCACACCCTACAGCATTGGCGGCCAAACAAAGAGTCCGTGGTGCGTCCTAGAAACCGTCGATTTCGATGGCGTGGTACCTGTGCTTGCAAGTGAACTTATGGAGCACACGCTGCAATGTGAAGATGAGGAGATGCCGCTCGCCAAGGTGTCGCGAGTGATGATCCGTCCGCGAGACGTAAGTGATTTCCACCAGAGCTTCGCGGCGCTCGTACACACGTATCCGGGTATAGAGATTGAGGTGATTGGTGACCGCGACTCGTTCGATGGCGACGAGTCTGAGACCAGTCTTAGCGCGGAGAAAACTGCACTCGTGATGAAGACCATTGCCACCGCGGATGTCCCTCTCAAATGTCTTCGCATCGGCCCCCACCAAGACCCGGAGACTCGACGCGTCGTATGGGATCAGTTGTTTGGTACGCTCCTCCACCCTCATGCAGTGAGTCGCATTGAGAGTCTGGACTTGAATGACCATGGTCTTCTTGAGAATGAGACCGATGCCAATCTCATCCAAAATGCGTCAGCACGCTGGGGCACGGCCCATCACACACCGTCCATTCTCACGCTCGCAAACACAAACCTAGCGAGTCTACACGCCATCATTACAGCGTTCCAGAAGAATCTACGCCATCTCAGCATCGTTGAGTCCCCAACACCCGTCGCGCCGGACACGGTAGTATTCATTATCTCAACGTGTCCCAAGCTCGAGTACCTCGATCTGAACAACGTCGTTCTCGACTCGATGGATGTATTCTACTCACATCAACAACGCAACAGCAAGTTATCAACACTGGCACTCACGAATCTCACGCTTCATGACCCGGCGAGCATCACGAGGTTTTTCACGCAACTCGCAGACCCGCAGTCGTCCGTCGGTCGCCATCTTGGCGAGTTCCGTCTTGCGCGCGTGGGGGATCCCGCCATCGTGTGGGATAGATTCGTCTTGGATACGACCCACTTGCCGCTGCTCGATCGCGCACTGCGAGTCAACGGCCGTCTCCACACGGTCGACGTCGAAGTCCAAGACGAGACACCGGACTGGGTCATGACGGAATTCATGCACACGCATCGCGAACTCGCCGCTGTGCGAAGAGCTCCACTGGCGTTTGCATGCAAATTGGCGTGGCTGAGTGCGACTGCCCATGCTGCGCTGAACCACGACACGCTGACCCACGTCTTTGAGTTTGCCGCCGAGTGTATGCCGCGATGGGTCCATGTGGGCAAGAGCCTCATGGAGATTTACGTGTGACTGCAGCGTTGTGTAGCCACTGTAGGAGATGTAGCCCTCTGATTGGTTATAATGAAATATGTTAGCCAATCAGGACGGATCAAAAGTAACGGC
Source organism: Pythium volutum (assembly GCA_023334575.1). Classification (NCBI taxonomy): domain Eukaryota; phylum Oomycota; class Peronosporomycetes; order Pythiales; family Pythiaceae; genus Pythium; species Pythium volutum. Next base: position 3,546 of record JAADVC010000957.1, on the reverse strand, counting down.
TTTTGGCTGCATGTTGATCCGACGGCGGTTTGCCACAGCAATGAGGATATGCCGACGGCGGCAATCGGCGCTCTTCTCGCACGGTCACTTTGCAGACCCCAATCTCGAGCCTGCGACGACAATGCAAGAACTCCACGCGAGCGTGCACGGCAGCAGCGGCAATCGCTGGGACTTTTTGACGCCGTGGACGGCGCTGCTCCTGGACCACAAGCTCCGCGTCAAGACCAAGCGCATGGGCGACGACACGTGCCGCTTCCAATTCGACGCGATCTACTTGAACATGCAGCGCAACGTCATGCTGGACCACGCGCCCCACCAGGCGCTGCAGACGACCGCCGAGGCCGTCCATCTTGTCGCGACGGCACTGGCGCTGTTCCCGGATGCGTGGACGGCGCTGCTCGTCGACCAGTGTGACTGCGGGTCCCATTTCGATCCGTCCATCCATATGCCAAGCGAACTCGTATCGCGCTTTGAGTTTGACTGCGGCCACTACCCGGGAGAGATCCTCATGGCCAAGACGGGGCTACGCTTCTTCCAGGTGTTGTTAGACGCGACGGCTCGAACCAACCAATTCCACACTGCGATGCAGCAGCTCCTTTTGCTGGCAGAGCCTTCCGGGGAACATGTCCATCGCTTCTCACCAGTGCCCCTCAAGATCGATCTGTCGCTGTGGAACGAAGACCACAACATTCTGCTTGGCTTTATGGACTTTGTGGACGCGCTCAAGCCGTTCAGCATCCACGTCCCATACGCGAGTTCTCGCCGCTGGTGCTTTGTGGAAGCTATCGAGATGGACTTTACGGGCCCCGGTATCTGCAGCCATCTCGTTCAGCGAACACTCGCGCTGGTGGCGGACGCTCCGCTCGTACAGATCTCGGCCGTGACGATCGACCCACAGTCCGTGTCGTGCTCAAGAGTAGAACTGACTCAACTCCTGGCGACGCTGACCACGACCTATCCGAGACTACACCTGCGGCTTGGTGATGTCGCCCCCGTGTACTCTGGCCAATTCAACTATGAAGACCCGAGTGTCGGTACGAGCGACCCAAAACTCGCCATGGTCCTAGATGTGGTCGCGTCGACCCCAGTCGTTATCAAGTATGTGAATCTCGGTCACTTGATGACTAGCGACCGCCGCGAGGCCGAGTGGTACCGCCTCTTCGGTACTTTACTGAACTCTGCCTCTGCGTGCGAGATCCAAACGCTCACGCTCAACTCGCCCCGAGTGCTCAATCGCGCAAGCGACCACGGCGTTTCCAACCTACCAAATGCCACCGCGACTGACACTCGGTCTCACGGACGCCAACCACGCGAGTGTGCGAGCCATCATCGCGGCGTTTGGTGCCAACTTGCGACACTTGAGTTTATACGATCGCGGTCAAATGATCCCGTCCGGAATCATTGCCTATATCCTTGAGACGTGCCCCAAGCTCACGAGTATTGACATCGACAACGTGGCCGTGGACTCGATGGACCTGTTCTTCGGAGTGCGAGCGCGCTGCCAGCTCTCACGGCTCGTGCTTCACAACGTGGTTCTCCGAGACGCATCGACTCTTTCCACTTTTCTGACGCATCTCGCGGGCCCACAGTCCCGCGTGGGCGGTTCGCTCGGCGAGTTTGTGCTCTCGCGGTATGGCCACTCAGCGGTTGTAGGCGAACAGCTCGTCCTCACTCGTTCGCATATCCAACTGGTCCACAACGTACTACGATCGAACGGCCGCGTCCACACATTGCAGTTCGATGTGGATGCTGCCGTGCCACAGGCGTTGCTCCACGCCTGTCTCGTCCAGCACCGCACGCCCGCAGCCGTGCGACTCGCTCCGCCCGCGCTCTCGCAAAAGCTCGCGTTCCTGAGTGCCGTCGGCGCCACGCGACCGTCTCCATGGAGCGACATGAGCGATGACGTCGTCTGCAACGTGTTCGCCTTTGTGGCCGTGTGCAGGCCGCGCTGGATTCACGTCAAGCGAGCATGGTAGAAAATGAGAACGGTAGATCCCATGTAGCCATGTGTTGACCAAGTTGGACTTCTCCAATAACCGATATGTGTTACTACTATCGTTAAGAACCGTTTCCTCTCCCGTTGGTCACTTTCGCCGATCCGAAAAATAGTATGGCGACGCCCAGCCGTAGCACCACGATCGTCGTCGTTGGCTCGGTGAACGCCGACTTTGTGGTCGAGATCGACCGGCTACCGGCCCGTGGTGAGACGGTCGGCGCGAGCCGCACCGACACGGGCCGCTTCTTCCCTGGCGGCAAGGGCGCGAACCAGGCCGCGGCGGTCGCGCGGCTCCACGTTGCCGACGGCGGCGCGTGCGAGTTTGTGGGCCAATTCGGCAACGACGCCCATGGCGGGGAGCTCGACAAGGCACTGCGCGAACTCGGTGTGAGCACGGCGCTGTCGGGCCATCCGGACTGTCCGTCGGGCCAGGCGTTTGTGTTTGTGTACCCGGACGGCGACAACTCGATCATCATTGTGGGCGGCGCGAACGCGACCTGGCCCGACGCACTGCCACCTGCTGTGGTCGAGGCCATCCAAGGCGCTGCGATCGTGCTGTTGCAGCACGAGATCCCAGCGCGCGTCAACTACGAGGTCGCCAAGCTCGCGGCCGCTGCGCAGGTGCCCGTCATGTGGGACTGTGGCGGCGAGGACCGCGCGATCCCCGACGAAATCTTGCCGTGCATCACGTACCTATGTCCGAACGAGACTGAGCTCGAGCGACTAACGAAGCTGCCGGTCACGACGACCGACCAGGCGGTTGTCGCCGCGCGCGCACTGCAGCAACGAGGCGCACGGAACGTGATCGTGACGCTCGGATCGCAGGGCTCCGTGTTTGTTCCCGCGCTTGCGAGCGACGAGCCCGTGCACCAACCGTGCATCACCGTCGACAAGGTCGTGGACACGACGGGCGCGGGCGACTGCTTCCGTGCAGCGTTTGCCGTCGCGTATGCTGGCCAAGGAAAGAGTATTCAGGACTCGCTGCGGTTTGCGGCAACGGCGAGTGCGCTCTGCGTGCAAGTCGCTGGTGCCATGCCCAGTATGCCCACGCTCGATGGTACCGTGGGGGCGATGCTTCAGTCGTATGGCGTATAAAGATACCGTTCTGTTGGTCCGTCGTGGAGCCTTTTCTATTGAAGAAGGGAACCTGGGAGTTTTCTACTTCGTACACTTTTCAAATATATATGATCTCTATACCAAGCTTTTAGAAAATATGGAAATATACCACTTCTGTCCAGACGCCAAATATGGAGAATCCGAATTTTTCACTGGACAGTCTGTAAAAATATGTAACGTATTGCATCAGTCTAAGAGTCATATCCCTGGACTCAAAGTCTGGGGGGTCATAAGTCAGCGACGAAAACGAATTATGTTTCAGGGTTACCACCGTTCGCATCAGCAAGCGTGGGACTATTATCTTCTCCCAACACGTATCGATAGTTTACAGAGGGTTATTGTGGTTTTCAGATACTTTGGCACACTTCGTGTATAGAACAGAGTTCTGTGGGCGAATATGAAGCGTCAAACTCAAAAATAAAGATGTGACATGT
>JAADVC010000956.1:0-13841 GCA_023334575.1 Pythium volutum | reverse complement strand
CGCGACGGGTACGCGCATCGAATTGCTGGATGGCACGACTGCTACGTCGCTCCTTTCCAGTACCGTCCGCGTCGTCGCGGTGTGCTATGGACTCGCGTGGATCTCGACCTTGTCGACATATCACCTGGTCGAGATTGATTGCTCCTCCTCAATTGCAGTGACGTGGGGCTGCCCTCGCTGTTGTTGCCACTCGTCTGTGGATCGATACGCCACGTGCGGTTGTGCGACTACGGTCGAGCGGCAGCAGCTCGTCACACTCAAAACCTGCGGCACGTGGAGTGTATCAAGTCGGTCGGCTCTTTCAGGGCGGATGCCTTCATCGAAAAACCGCTTCGATCGGCGCTTTTACGAATCTGCAATCGCTCGCCATTCGGATCAACCTGTATACCGGTAAGCTCTGCACACACTCGCGCCATTCGAAGTTGCTCGACGTCGATACGCGCCAACGGGTGGTAGACTTTCTCGGCCGTGGTCGCGATGCTTTCGTTGTGGGATGCTCGAATCATGATACCTTCTTGGCGAGTTTTTGAGACAAACACATGAGGTGATGGAGGAGGAATCACCAGTCGGTAGTTTCTACACAAGACAATATAAAAAATATCGGTGAGCATTTGTTTCTCAGACAGCAGTTGGAAAGCCCTTCAACATACCTCAGCAAACGGGAAGCCGAAGTTCCCCATTGACGGTTGCGTTCGACCTCGCCACGCGTCACTTCGTGCAACGCGCTCGTTCTACCACATTGAGTAGCGTCCTCGGCTTCCCCGTGCGTGTCGATAACTGCCACCGCCCCAAACACGGAATCGACATGGAGGCGGAACACGCGGTCTTGAAAAGAGCTGTGGTACGGCCCGCCGATATTCTTTGTCATCGGAAGAAGACGTGCGTGGTATCAACAGCAGCTTCTGCTGCCCAGTGGGAAACGACCACGGCGTCCTGTCGACTCATTGCACCCATGTCACGTTTGCACGAGACGATTCGACGTGATGGTGCGCACGCGCGTGCGTAGAATCAAAGATGCGACGTCGTGGCCTACGAGCAATTGGATCGCGCACATCACGAGCAACTCACACGCAATCGCACTGCCCCACATGGACGCCGAGCCCGGGGTCTCCTCCATACAAGGGGCGCTGGAACCCTGGACGCTTGTTCAAAATCGCCATCGAGCCATTAAAATGGAGCAGACAGCTCAGCTGCGTGAAGAGAGTCGCGGAGTAAATCTTGAAATGAACCACGAGCGCGACCGCGTCGATATACCATGTTACAGACTCACCGACGCGGCTGGAGGCCGCGAGGAAACATTGAGAGTGCGTGGAGAAATGCGTGGACCACGGCCTGTGGGCGAGGTGCGTGAACCACGTGAGCTTAATGCTCGCCGTCCACCAAACAGGAAATTTCTTGACCCCGACACAGTGTGGCTCAGCATCCACGTCCCAGCTTCCACACGCGCATACAGCGTGCGAATGCTCGTAGCGCGGAAGAGGATGCTGGTCGTAATGTAGAGCCACTGGTCCATCCATGGATTCGACGTGGTCGAAAACGAGCCGACAAAGCGGGCGGCGCGGAGCTGCTGGTTGTTGGTTGGAAGTGCCCGCAGGTCGAGTGAGACACGGTAGAGGCTTACACACCCAGTCGGTCGCTTGACAGTCTGCCCAGCATTGGCTGCTCTGCAGTTCGACACGATAATCTTCTCCGGCCCAAAACGACAATGAAATCTCTTTGGGGCGTCCCACACACTTGCCCGCGCCAAAGCCGCTCGTGTCGCTCACGTGAAGCGCGTGGTCCTACTGGCACATCTCAAAGTTGGCCAGGCTGAAAAAAGTCGTCATACTGGAGCGCAACGCGACGAGGCGCTGATGGAATCCACGCGGCAGCACACGCTCTGGTCGTCGCCGAGGTGTGTGGGAGCGCGCATGGGCAAGCGATCAAAGCTATAGCGTCGGCCGACCTCTACGAAATCTGGCAGCACGCCGCTCGACTGGAGCTCGAGCTGCGCAATGTCATACAATGCGGATCCGCGAGCAGTGTTGGCTTAGGTTCGCATACCAAACTTAGACGTCTCTTCTAAAACCGGGTCCATACTGATATCTAGGTTCGTATTCCGTACTTAGTGTTCTCTTCTAAACCCGTGTTTCCGTCATTGCCTTTTCCCCGCGCATATTCATTGACCTTTGGGGAGCACTCCAGTAGGACGATGTCGTTGGATGACGACGCTGACGATCTGCTCTCTTACGAGACGCCACCAAGATACCAACGACCACAGCAAAGCGTCCAAGAGACGGGCCGCGATGCCGAGACGCTGCTGGCGTTTTACCGGCAGCGCTGCGACGCGTTCCAGGACGAGCGTCGCGATTTGTTGGCGCGCATGGCCCACGTCGGCGTGTCCAAAGAAGAGCTCCACCGCGTCAAGTGGGAGCTCAAAACGCGCAAACACGAGGTATGGAACTAATTTCTATCGACTGGGGCGTGCAGCCAAGTACTCATATAAATATGCGCCTCTATCGCAGATTGCCGATCTGGAAGCGGCGCTCAAGACGGCGAACGCACGGATCTTTCAGCTGCAAGACGAAACGCTCGCACTGGAAGCGCAAAACGAGTCACTGCGGATACAAGAGCAAAACGACCGCCGCAAGATCCAGCACTTGCTGGCGCTCACGCAGCCCGTGACTGAGGACGTAACGTTTTTCCGCGACTGCCGCCCGGGCGCCGTGGCGGCGTACTCGCCACTCGGGCCCATGGCGTATCCGTACCCGTCGACTATGCATCTCGGCTCGGAAGAGATGATTCGATCGACCAAGCGGCAGCAGTCGCCGAGCGTACGCATGGCTGGAACAGGATCTTCACGGCGACGACCCACGAGCGCTGGCGACTCTGCAAAGAAGAATCCCCCAAGAGACAGACTGGCGGCGGCACTAGGACCAAAGACCAACCCGATTCTCCGCACGATCTATATGCCCAACGAACAGAGCGAGGAGCTTGGCAAGGCCGTTTCCAGCTTGCAAGAGCAGCTCACCAAGCAGCAGCAGCTCCATGACGAGCGCGTGCAGGTACAGAACTGTAGAGACCAACAAGGATGGGGCATTTCCTGTGACTGACTTGTCTATCTGTGATATTAGCATCTACTAGATCAATTCGCCGAGGAAAAGACCAAGCTGCAAGAAGAGGTCCGGCGCTTCGAAGAATCTAACGCGTTTCTCGAAAAGCAGGCGGCCAAGGCACAACGACTGCTGGAGAAAACCACGAAAGACTATCTCGTGCTGCGTCACAAATCCCAAGAAACCGAACGCACGACCCAAGAAGAGCTACTCAGTCTGACCGAAAAGTGCGAGCAGCTCGTCCAGCAAAAGGTCGAGGCCACACAAGAAGCCATGGCGGCTGCTGACGCGACCACGCAGCAGGCCAGACAGGAATCCACACAGTACACGCAGCAGCTCCGAGGCCAGGCTGTCGCACGCGAACGGGATCTCTACATTCTGCGGGAACAGTACGCTGCTGTGCAAGAGGCCTGTACCAAGCGGATCCAGGACCTCCAAACGCGACTCACGAAACTGAGAGCGCGGTACCGCAGTCTGGACCAGCGGCGGTCCATGGAGATGGAAGGATTCACGAGAGACATTGCCGCGACCAAGCGAAACCTACAGCGGCTCGAGACTGCCCTATACGGACGCCGCGTGGGGTCCCGGCACCAGCAGGAAGCAGGATCCAGAGGATCCAGTAGTTTCCGCAACGAGATCCTCGAGTCGGTCGATCTCAATGAGGAAATCCTGCGGCTCCAGCAGCGCATGGCCGAGCTGGCGGCCGACGTCGATGCGAGCTAACTGGTCAATCCGTAATTCCCATAAATTTAGAACCTAAAATACGATTTTAAGGCTCATTTATGCTCGTAGATACTAAAACAAGGTGGGTTCAGTGAAACCGATCTCAATTGTAGGTATGTCGGGCATTGGGCTTTTTGTGTGTGTGTGTGCGACGGGATCCGACAATGATGGCGGCCACGAACATGGCGGCCGCCGCCGCGCGCGCGACGGTGCGGATACTCCAGCGGCTCTCGCTCCTAGTAGTACTACCAGTATTACTACTCATGCTGCTGGTTGGCGTTGCTGCTGCCGAGCCGCCGCCCGTGGCGGTGCTCGCGGCGGTCTTCCGCGGCTCGGGCTGCCGCCACGCGGACGACACTTCCCTGCGAACGAGCTTTGATGAGACCGGCGGGCTGTTCCGCGTGGCGTTCTCCAGTCCGTTTATGGCAGTGACCAGCGAGTCTGGACGGACCGTGCGGCTGGCCTGCAACGGCGTCATCCCGCTCCAGATCGAGCCGGTAAGCGAGAATAACAATTCACTCTCGCTCGTGTCTCTTTCTCACTAATGCCGTCTCTCTCTCTTTTCAGGGCAAGCGTATTGGCATCACGCAAGTGCGGATCGCTGGCCGCGTGGCCGTAGCCTCGGAGGCGTCGACGGCGCTGCTCACGACCGAGTTTTTCTTCCCCGGGGAGCGAGGACCCACGACGCAGAAGCGGTTTCTCTACCAGGACGGCTCCCAATCCTTTGAGCTGCTCGACGCCATGGGCACCGTGTGGTCGAAATGCGGCGGCAAGCAGACCTTCCGCGTGAATGCAGCGCTGCTCGCGAGCGGCACGGACACGCAGATCAGTATGGAAGAAGGCACCGGCCATAATGGCGAGGGCTTGCAGTACGAAGTGACTGTCAAGGACTGCGTGGCCAACGCCCGACGAGAGCTTTGACGTAGTAGAGACAAAAAACGGCGAACGGCGTACACTTACTGAGAATGCAATTATTGTAGTGGTGGGCTACGGGTTCCTCCCATCTACAGCATGGTCTGGATCTCCTGGATGAGACGCAGCAACTCCATGGCGTCGGGGCGCGCGTTCGGGTCCTCGTCGAGACACCGCGCCGTGAGCGCGCGCACGGCGGCCGGACACGAGTCGTTTAGCTGCGGCCGCAATTTATTGTTGATGACTTGCTTGACGATCTTCATGCCTTGGTTGTCGCGGCCGGCCTCGGCGCGCAAGTTCCAGTACGGCACCTTGTGGGTATCGAGCTCCGACATGACGATACCGAACGAATAAATGTCGGCCTTCTCCGTGTACTTTTTGCCCGTGAGCACTTCGGGCGCCGTCCAGTAAATGGTCCCGACGCCCACCGTCATCGTCTCTTCGTTGAAGCGCTGGCGACTGATACCAAAGTCACTGAGCTTGGCACGGAATGTGTCGTCCAGCAAAATGTTCTTGGACTTGAGATCGCGGTGGATGACCATGGGCGAGAGCGCGTGGAGATAACTGAGCGCATCGGCCACGTCCTCGGCCAGATAAATTTTGTGGTCGCCCCAGTTGAGCATGCCGGCCTTTCTCTTCAGGAACCCGTACAGATCACCCTTGGACATGTACTCGGTCACGGCACACAAGTCTTGGAGCGTGTTCCACGAGACGCCGACAAACTCGACAATCTTGGGGTGGTGGAACAGCGCCATCAACTTGATCTCGGCGGCAAAGCACTCAATCTCCTTTTCGTCGTTGCGCTTCTCGTTGAGGATCCGCTTGACTGCGACCTGGCGGTTGGCCAGCTGCGCGAGCCACACTTCGCCAAAGGCACCCTTAGACAGAACGCGCGTAAAGTAGATCGACGAGTACGGGATTTTGTTGCGCGAGAGCTCGGCATCGGCCTGGATCTCGGCCAGCACACGCGCGGCCGTCTCACTGGCGCGCTGCGGACGCTGGTGGGCGAGCGCCGCTGGACGGCGAGGCGCTTGTGGTCCAGCAGGAGGCGGCGCGTTGGGATTAGCGCCCGGAAAGTGCGATGTGGACGCCCCATGGTGGCCGGTGGGCGACGCGTGTGCGCGGTAGTCGTGGCTGCCGCCGCTGCGCGGTGGTGCGTGCTGCTGCGATGAGGACGGTAGCGACACGGCCATCGTGTCATGGAGCGGGAGCTGGTCCGAAGCAGGCGACGACTTGTCGTGGGACGAGCGGCTGCGTTTCCAGAGAAAGACGCCGACGCTCACAAAGAGCAGCACGACAACGCCCACGACCACGTAGATGATGGTCGTGCTCGAGTCGTTGCTGTCGGCGGCGCGTGCCACGTCCAGGCAGAGCGCCGACGCGGCGACGAAGGCGAGCAGCACACCACGAGATGAGACGGATCGCATGAGTGGTCGATCCAGAGTTCCGGATGGGGACGTTGGATTCTGGATGTGGTCCGGAAAGTAAAAAGCGAATCTCCACGGATGGAGCGGAGGGGGCGAGGGCGAAAATGTGGTTCACTCGGCCGTGTGTCCAGAGTCCACGGGGTATCTCTGGAATGGCGTCCGCTGAGGCAGCTTGATTCCAGAAGCCCGTGGACACGAAATGGAGAATTGTGGGTTGGGTCGTCCAGAGGACAAAGCGGCCGGCTGGACCCGATGAGTTTATTCCAATCCAGCCAATTGAGCGCAACCCACCCATACTAATGGTAATAAATCACTCACAATTGACAACCCCTTCCTCGTTTTGTCAAAAGTGACCACCGTCTCTATGTGCACATAACGAAGAGCAAAGACTTTTGGGACAGAAACCATTTCTCACTTTGCCTTTCCCAGCCGTGGAGCAAAAGTTTGCTCTGCGAAACTCACACACAATCAAAAGTAGGTCAGGTGGAACCCAAAATCAATCAACAGAACAGAGAAGAGGAGAGGAGCGAACTGAGAACCTCGAGCAGAGAGCTGTTGCCGCAAAGGCGAACAAGAGCAAGCGGGTCTCATTCTTCAAGGGCCACGGAATATGTTACACAACCAGCGGATAATTCTCAATATTCGCGCCATCCTTCATCTACCTTCTCACAGCTTTGTCTGGATTTCCTGGATAAGACGCAGCAACTCCATGGCATCGGGGCGCTCGTTCGGGTCCTCGTCGAGACACCGCGCCGTGAGCGCGCGCACGTTGGCTGGACACGAGTCGCTGAGCTGCGGACGCAGCGGATCGTTGATGACTTGCTTGACGATCTTCATGCCTTGGTTCGCACCACTGCGCACGTGCCAGAACGGCACCTTGTGCGTGTCCAGCTCTGTGAGCACGATGCCAAAACGAGTAGACGTCGGCTTGCTTCGTGTGCCTTTTGCCCGTGAGCACTTCGGGTGCCGTCCAGTAAATCCATGCCGACGCTCACGGTCATGGTCTCTTCCATGCCCCGCTTGAGCGTGAGGCCAAAGACACTCAGCTTGGCGCGGAACGAGTCGTCCAGCAAAATGTTTTTCGACTTGAGGTCGCGGTGGATGACTGTGGGCGTGCGTGCATGGAGATAGCCCAACGCCTCAGCCACGTCCTCGGCGAGATGAATCTTGTGGTCGCGCCAGGTGAGCTGCTCGTCCTTGCGGTTGAGGAAGCCGTAGAGATCTCCTTTCGGCAGGTACTCGGCCACGGCGCAGAGCTCCTGTGCCGTGTTCCATGACGCGCCGACAAACTCGCTGATCTTGGGGTGGTGCAACGGCGACATCGACTTGATCTCGGCGGCAAACACTTGATGATGTCTCGGTCGTCGCGGTGCCGATCGAGCAGTTGCTTGACTGCGACCTGACGGCGGTCAGCCAGTTGCGCGAGCCACACTTCGCCAAACGCGCCTTTGGACAGAACACGCGTGAGGGTCATCGACGAGTACGGGATTTTGTTGTGGGAGAGCTCGGCATCGGCCTGGAACTCGGCCAGTACACGCGCGGCCGTCTCATCGACGCGCGAACGCCGCTGACCGAGCGCCGCTGGACAGCGAGGCGCCTGCAGTCCAGCAAATAGAGGCGCGTCGGGAATGGCGACTGGAAATGGCGGCGTGGACGACCCATGGTGGCCGACGGACGGCGCGTGCGCGTGGTAGTCGTGGCTGCCGTAGCCATGCGGTTGAGCATGTTGCAGCAACGGCGATCGCAGCGACACGGTCGACCGTGTCGCGCGTCGAGCGTCTCCGTTTCCAGAGAAAGACGCCGACACCACAACGAGCAGCACGACGACAATGCCCGCGACGACGTAGACGACGGTCGTGCTCGAGTCGTTGCTGTCGCAGAGCGGCGACGAAGGCGAGGAGCACGCCACGAGATGACACTGATCGCATACTAGTAGTATAAGGAATCTGGACTTTGGGTTTTCCGGACGCGGTCGGAACGAAGATAAATCTCTCGGATTGATAATGGGGGGGGAGCCCTTGGAAGTCAGTTCAAAATTTGACACTTGTACTCGGGGACGGGGTTACGATCATGTTGCATTCATTCACGAGTGGGATTACGCATATTAAGAAGATCTCGTCGCTTTCTTCTCTCTCTCTCGCTCCATCGTCCTCTTCCATCTACAAGGGCATGGACTCGCTTTCCTTCTTTTCCCTTGTCTACAGCTCCTGCTGGAGGCGCTGGACGAGATGGAGCAACTCGATGGCGTCGGGCCGCACATCCGGCTCGGCGTCCAGACACCGCGCCGCCAAGTCGCGCACAATGTCTGGACACGCGCTCGTAAACGTTGGCCGCAGCTTCTTCTTGATGACCTGCTGGACAATCTTCATGCCCTGGAGCTTCTTGCCGGCCTCGTCGCGCATGTCCGAGTACGGCACTTCGTGCGTGTCAATCTCCGACAGCACAATGCCAAATGAGTAAATGTCGGCCTTCTCCGTGTACTTTTTGCCCATGAGCACTTCAGGCGCCGTCCAGTAAATAGTGCCCACACCGGCCGTCATTGTCTCTTCGAGCGAGCGCTCGCGACTGATACCAAAGTCACTGAGCTTGGCGCGGAACGAGTCGTCGAGCAAAATGTTCTTCGACTTGAGATCACGATGGATGACCTTGGGCGTGAGCGAGTGCAAGTAGCCCATCGCGTCGGCCACGTCCTCGGCCAGGTAGATCTTGTGGTCGCGCCAGTTGAGCTGTCCGTTCTTGCGCTTGAGGAACCCGTAGAGATCGCCCTTCGCCATGTACTCGGTCACGGCACACAGATCCTGGAGCGTGCTCCACGAGACACCGACAAACTCGACAATCTTGGGGTGGTAAAACGACGCCATGAGCTTGATCTCGGCGGCAAAGCACTCGATTTCCTTTTCGTCATTCTTCTTTTCATTCAGAATCCGCTTGACCGCGACCTGGCTGTTCTCGAGCTGCGCGAGCCACACTTCGCCAAACGCGCCCTTGGACAGGACGCGCGTAAAGTAGAGTGCTGCGTACGGAATCTTGCGGCGGCAGAGTGCCGGGTCCGACTGGAACTCGGCCAGCACACGCGCGGCCGTCTCGTTGGCACGCGTCGGACGCTTCTCGGGGTGGCTCTTGCCGCCTCCTTCCTTGGTGTTCCGACGCGGCGGCGCCTGCGCCAGCGCCGCTTTTGGGTTGCCGTGGCCGGGCAATTCGCGTGGCTGCGACTGGCGCGGCGGGCGCTGCGGCTCTTGGTAGTTGCCACTGCCGCCGCTTCCGCCCGGGTTCGTGTTGCGGCGTTCTGGGCGATCGGCGGGCGACCGGTGGCCTTGGTAGTTGTCGGGTTGCTGCTGGCGCGCCTGCTGGCCTTGCTGTTGTCGCGCCGCCGGCACGGGCGTGCTTTCGTATGTGGGCAGGTCGCGGTCCTTGGTGCGGCTGCGGCTGCGCATCCAGACAAAGATGGCGGCGGCGATGAAGAGCAGCACGACGACCGCGATGATAATGTAGATGATGGTCGACTTGGAGCTGTCGTCGTCGGCGCGCACGCCGTCCATCGAGAGCGCGACCGTCGCGAGGAACGCAATGACCGTGGAGAGGTTCATGGTCACGAGGTCTCTATAGTACGTAGCGAAATGATCCGCGACGATGGAAAGATTCTCTGGACAAACTTGCTTGGAGTCAGGATCAGGACGTCCGACGAGTCTGGATATCCCTAGTGGTCTTTCCCCCTGCTCTCTAGATTTCTTCTGGACACGACGACGAATCCAGAGTCCGTGCAAGCGCTGGTGATCAGGCAAGCTCGAAAAGAAAGCGATGTGCGGGTCGTTTGGATCAGCCTCCCTCGACGTCCGGTTGTTGGGCTTTGCCGGTCGAGTCTGCTTACAATATTGCCGGCTGCTGAGATGAGAATCCAGCGCCCGGCAGCGCTTGCTTTTGCCACTCGCCGGCTCTGTTGGTCTCGCCAGCCGGGTTGGGGAAACTGGCCCTTGTTTGTGGGTGAAAATGCAGCCAGGAAATATCGCAGTGCCTGGCCAGTATTTGGGCGACCCGAACCCTTGCCGCAACCCAACGATACTGCTTGGGCAATACTACTCCGAATGGAGAGACACCGCAAAAGTATATACAGGATTGTTTTATCGAGTGCCAAACGAAGAGTTTTGGGTATTATTGTGACTTCGAGAACCTCAATTTTTACACTCAAGAACCTCAAATTTTACACTCTCGATCCCTGATTCTGCCGCGCTGTCTCATGCGTTGGCATTCTTTTCACAGTCAAGATTCTCAAGATGAAAAGAATGTTGACTCAAGAAGGCTCGTCCACCACACCTAACCGCGTTAACTTGAGGCCTAGGTGTAGGCCACCACACCGTGTGGTGGACGTAATACTTGGCCATAATCATATTGATTATGGGTAAGGCCACTTTCGGCATTCCAAGTTGGAATTTCCAACTCCTTCCACTGAAATATCACCCTAACCCTAATACGTCCACAGGTTATTTGGTTGTCTCACTATCGCCTTTACAACCAATGAGCGCTGCCTCAACGAGATGAGTGATGGATGAGCGGACTCCGGCTCGTACAAGGCCTTCCAACATATCTCACTACAGTACTGTCCCTATCATCCGTGTGGTCCACATGTTTTTTTCTCCTGTGGTCCACACCACCTTTCCCCAAGGGGTCCGTTTTTTTCGGAGCAGCTTTTTGCCCCATTGAAGAGGTTTACATCACTCCTTGGACTCTGGACGACCATGGCGTCCAGCGGCGCCACCTGGGCCTTCTACTACATCCAGGGAGAGGACGGAGAGGACCGCTCCCACCCAAACGCCTTCCGGATCCCATCGTCCGCATCCAGCGACGTGACGCTCGCCGACGTGCTGCGCCATTTCCCGCTGCCGGACGCCGTCGCGGCGTTCCACTTCCGCTTCCGCATCAATGCCTCGATCAAGACGGCCAATGGCGCGACCAGCACGTTCTTCTGGCTCGATATCACGGCGCCCGCGCAGAAAGTACCGCTCGTGAACGGCCGCGTCATTTGCAAGCTGCTGCGGCTCGCGCGGCCGCAAAAGACTGGACTCGTGTTTAAGCGCAAGCCCGTGCTCAAGTGGTCTGACGCGTCCACGAACGACCCGCTCGCCAAACCGCTGTCGACCACGCCGCGCCAGACCAGTGGCGGCCACCGTCCAGCGAAATACTCGGACACACCGCCCACGTCTGGAACGCCACCGCCCGAGCAGCGCCGTGGATCCACCAGTAGTCTCCACACTGGCCGCACGGCGTCGGTGGGCTCTTCTGGATCTGGATCTGGATCCGGACCGCCGTCCCGCACTGGATCCGGAAACGCAAAAAAGCAAGAGCAAGCCGCTCCGGCCGAGAGCTTTGAGGATTTCCTGTCCGGTGGCCAGTCGACGCCCGCGCCCAAGGCGGATGTGAACCTCATGAGCGACAGCGGCTGGAGTGAAGGAGGCGGCGCGGGCAATAATGCCGCCTCGGATTTCCTCAGTTCGATGGATCCACTGGCCCAGCAGCTACAGCAGCAGCAACAGCAAGCGAGTCGTAGTCGTGGGTCCAGTCAGCCGCCGCCGTCGCAACAGCAACGGTCGTCGGCGCCTCCATCGTTTGAGGACGACGGTGGCCAGACGGTCGGGCCCGTGACCATGGCCGAGATGCAAAAGTTTGCCGTCTCGTCCGACGGTTCCAACGTCTACAATGCCAAGTTTATCGACAAGTCGTCCAAGTCGGACGACGTGCGCCGCGCCATGGAAGAGCGCGAGCGGCAAATGCAGCACGACGTCGACAAGGCCCGTGACGAATTGAGACAGCGCGAAATGGCCAAGCTCCAACTCAACGCCATGAAGGACAATGCTAGCGCCGTGCTGGGCCCCAAGCTCAAGGCCTGGGCCGAAGACAATGGCCGCGTGAAAAACATTCGTACGCTCTTGTCGACCATGCACATGGTCATGTGGGACGACAGCAAGTGGACGGAATGCAACATGGGCAAGCTGATCCAAACCAACGACATTAAGAAGCAGTACCGCAAGGCCATGATCGTTGTGCATCCAGACAAGAGCTCAGGACGCAACGCCGAGCAATTGCTGATCGCTGAGCGTGTGTTTGCGGCGCTCAACACGGCCTGGGACGATTTCATGAAAACCAACCCGTGCTAAACGACAGATGCCGAGATATATCTCAGTACTAAGAAAAGATCCAATTGCATGATACCCAACACACAATACACCACACCACGCTGTCTATTGTGTATTGTTTTCCAATAAAAGTAAAAGATCAACAGCTTTTTGGTGTACTTTCCTTCTTCTACTTGACAATGGCGTGCTCTTTCCAGTACGCGACCGACGCAAGGTACGCGTCGCGGTTCAGCGGCACGCCCGAGCCGCCCTCTTCCTTGCCGAGCGCGTTGCGCATGAGCGTGATCGGATTCATGGGCAGTTCGTGGTCAACGTCCTGGGCCTTGATCGAGACAATGCCCCAGGCCGCGTGGTCGTGCTCCGTGACCTGTTCAGCACCGGTCGCTTCCGTCTCCTTGCGGATCTGCTCGCGGCTGTACAGGATAATGTCGAGGTACTTGGCCACGGTCGGCGTCACGCTGTGCGACGGGAACCAACGGACCAGCCTGTAAAGATAGGACGAGAGAGTTTAGAAGAATTAGAGAGAGAGGAGCTACAGCTCAGAAAGACGTACACGGGCAGCTCGTGGGGCACACGGGCTTCATAGTCCGAGAGCATGAGGCGCGCGTTGGCCTGCGTGATGGGCAGTTCGTTCACGCGCGTGTCCGTAAAGTTCTCGACAAACAAGTGCTTGCAGAACGGCGCGTAGCTGGACAAAAGAACACGTCAGTCTACATAAAATGCCCAGTGCTGGATGATGAAAGAAACGCTACCCGTCGACGAGCGCGCCATTGCGCTCGCGAAAGATCTCATTAATCTTGGCTTCAAACGCCGCCTTGTCGTACTTGATCTGCGCGCCGTGGTACTTGGGGTCATCAAATTGGCGGAGGCAAAAGCGGTCTAATCAAAGAAGCCCATCGCGTAAGCTTTACGGACTCGCATGATCCTAGCGCTTCGCAGCATGTAGAAAGTACGTACCCAGGACGATCGCATGGGGCGTGTCGCTGCCGCTAGAGGAAGAGGCGGAGGCGGCGGCGTTCGACATGGCGCGTGCGTAGGTAGATGCGAAGGATGTAGAGGCGGCGGCGGACGCGGGGCGAGTGAGACGGACGCGCGCTAGCAGCATGTGGGGCAGGCGAGGCAGGGAGACGAAAAGGATCTGACGAGCTGTTTGTTGGGAACTGAGCCCGTCGAGCTGCTCTCAATAGAGGCCCCTTTTTTCCATCGCCATGATGGCTCAAACAGATTACTCTTTTGTCATAAGGCGCTGTGCACACGTCGCATATATTTCCAGGGCTGTGGTGGGTGAAGGTGAAGCCGTCAAGGTATACTTCGACGTGTCGTAGTATCCATCAATCCAGGTCATTGACAAGGAGGGATGGATATCCATGCAAGGCTTTCTTGGGGGCATCCCAGGAAGAATATTGTACATAGTCGGTTTGATCCGCCCGACTGGACATTCCACTGGGAATGGAGGCGGCGCGGCTCCGTATTTTCAGTTTGGTGCTGCCCGTCGTCGAGCTGTCTCACCATCCCCATGAGGCTGACGTACAGTACGTCTCACGTGTTTACTTACGTCT
>JAADVC010000955.1:0-13845 GCA_023334575.1 Pythium volutum | reverse complement strand
CGGGCGGATCGTCGTTCGCGAGTCCGAAGCCGATGCGAATGCCGTGTTAGCGGATATAGATAACAGTTCGCCGACCCATACGACGCCCTGCGAAGGATGCTGCTGCGACGTGTGCGACCCGCACTTTCAGTTGGCCAAGCCACTGATCGGGTACTTTGTGTTTGACGAGAAGCACTTGATGTCGAATGACACGAGTCGCGCGCTTGCCTTTCTCATGCTGTGCACCATTAGTTGACAGGAGTAAGCGCAGTGCAAACAACCTCGTAGGAGATGAAGCAAATGAAGCAAATCTCGTTGCAGTAGGCTTCTTGTGTGCCAGTATGTCCCTCTCTGTCGAATTCAGTCTTGGTCACTAGCGTGGAGGTCGAAGATCGACTAATGTTCCGCTCACGATTAAAGGCTTCTATTGATGATCCAGCTAAATGTTCTCAAAAGCTCGAACAACATCCCCAGCCGATGCGGGCGTAGCTATGACGTGGTCGGTGATATGATAACTCGCCGGGATCGCGCCACGGGACTTCGAATCATCTTCTACAAGTATGAAGCCATCTCCCTTTCGTATCCGTTTTGTCATAATATCACTTTTGACAGTGTGCACGTATCCGTATCCATTTCTATCGAAAGTATCTTTTGATCTGTGGGAAGAGTCGCCGCATCCCAACTTTACGTTGGCTGGATTACCCATTGTGACACCAAAGATGCGGCGCGGATCGACCGGCGGCATTCAAAGTCGGCGAGGACAGCATGACGGCGACGGCGGTGGCGATGGCGACGACGTCTTTGTTGCCGCCCCCGTCGAGATTCTGCCCAAGGAGATCGACTTGACGGGCGACGCCGACGAAATGCTACCCAACACACTGGTCGTAACCGTGGTCCAGGCTCGCAACCTTCAAACCGCGGCGCTGCGGTCGACGCTGAGCTCGTATGTCAAGGTCTCGTCGCTCGGACGCGAGTACAAGACCAGCGTGGTCAGCAAGAACGACGAGCCATACTGGAACGAGACGTTCAGCTTCCGCGCCGTCGACTGGGCCGCAAGTGTCACGCTGTCGGTGCGCGACAAGATCAACGTCAAGACGCGGTTTCTAGGTCAAGTGCGGATTGCCTGTACTGACGTGGCGGCGCTTCCGGGCATGGCGACGCAGAGCTGGTTTCGACTGAGAGACAAGAACTGGGAACGT
This sequence comes from Pythium volutum, assembly GCA_023334575.1. Lineage (NCBI taxonomy): Eukaryota > Oomycota > Peronosporomycetes > Pythiales > Pythiaceae > Pythium > Pythium volutum. Next base: position 12,667 of record JAADVC010000955.1, on the reverse strand, counting down.
AAATCGGGCGTCAACTCGGAGCTCGAGCTCAAGATCGCGCTCGTGTACACCAAGAAAAACGACCCCGCGATCCTGAGGGATTATGTGAATAACCCAACGGGCGTCGACATGGACGACGAGGCCGGCGGCGTCGTCGCCGATCAAGACGACGAGACTGAGGACGAGGCGTTTGCGCGCAAGAGCGAACTCGAGCGACTCGAGAGCGAGCGGAAAAACGCCTTGTACGTGAACCTGCGGCAGGGCGATTACCAAGTCCAGCTCCATGTGATTGAGGCACGCGACCTCAAAGGCGAAAATGTACGTTCTGTGGATGAGTGGTGGTTGCACAAAGGTAGAAACTGATTCAGCGTGATGATGGCTGAGCCAGCTGAGCGGCACGTCGGATCCGTACGTGCAGGCCGAAGTTATGGGCCACAAGAAAAAGACTTCGACCAAGTACGAGACGCTGGGCTGCGTGTTTGACGAGGTCTTGTTTTTCCATTTCAAGAATATTGGACGCAACGAACTGAGGCGTGCGTCCATCAAGGTGCGTTCCCCGTGTCTGAGTTTGGCTGGGTCTTCATATTCTCATCATTTGTTGCTATGGCTGGGTCGCAGCTCTCCGTGTACGACAAAGAGACTGTGCTTAAGGACAATTTGATCGGCACGTACCAGCTCGACTGTCTGTCGGTCTACTTTCGGGTACGACTTCTTTTCCAGAATCTTTGTCTCCCATGGGGGGATAACTCTCATGCATTACGAAATCAATGACAGCCCCACCACGAACTGTATCGCCAGTGGGTCGCGGTCCATGACCACCTGAACCAAAAAGACCGCGGGATCCAAGGGTTCCTGCTCGTGAGTATCACGGTCATTGGCCCGGGCGACACGTTCCTCGTCCACGACCGCGAAGCCGAGATCGCCAAAGAACTCGCCGACGCAGCAGCGGCAACCGCCCACGCCGCCGAGCACTGCACTGGCAGCAGTGCCACGTCTGGAAACTTCTCGGCCGCGACACTCGCGTCGCTCAACCCCGAGGGCCAGTCGCTCGTGCTGCTCCCGCCGACCATTGAACTCAAACTCCATTTTTTGGTGGTCAAAGTGTTCAAGGCCGAGGACCTGCCGGCCATGGACCAGGGCGGACTGGTCATGGCCAGCGGCATTGACGCGTTCGTGCAAATCGGCTTTGGCGCCAACGTTACATGCCGTTCGTCCGTGGTCACGGTCAAAGGTTTGTCGCATCTCGCACCGGAATTCATGGAAGAGTTGTGGATCCCCGTGATGGCACCGACGTTGTGTCGCCACATTGCCATCTCAGTCTGGGATCGTGATCTCGGTCGCAAAGACGAACTGGTCGGGATCACAGCGCACGACTACCAACAAGTCGTGTCGGCCGAGTCACCCGGCGGCTTGATGGCCAAGCCCGGTACGGTCTCAGCTACGGAGGCACGACGCCGACGAGAACTAGAGATGCCTACCGACAGTTCCATAGAAATTGGTGAGCTGTCCACGGACGAAGTGGAGCTGCGCTGGTACAGTCTGTACGGCCCGCCGCTCAAGCGAATCAACAAGAAGCGAGCCGCGTGGATTTCCCAGACGCCCGAGTTGGGGTCCACCTACCGAGGCCGCGTGCTACTCTCCATGGAACGAGTCGAGGCGCCGCTACCCGACGAGAGCGAAAAATTTCACACGAAACGCATAAAAGACACGGCAATTAACCAGCGACTCCCCAAGACGCTCAAGTACGTGCTGCGGTGTGCACTCTTTTGCGGGACCGACCTGCCGCTCTATTCGTCGGCGCTCTCGGGGCCGTCGGTCGCAAACACCAAGCTCCGAGTGAGTCTCAGTATCGGTTCCAACGAGTTGCACTTTGAATCACTGCCCGTGGGCAAGGACGGCCGCATCCACTGGGAAGAGTGCAAAGAGAAATGGCCCATTCTGCTACCGGCCGATCTCACGGAATTGCCCGATCTCATTCTCACACTGAGCCGCCAGACCGACAAGGAGACGTTTGTGAGCGTCTCGTTTGCGCGGCTGCGTGCGGACGAGTACCTGCAGCAGGCATTCACTGAGAAATGCGAGTGGATCCAACTGCGCGAAGAGATTGCACGCCGCCAGACGCGGTACGCCATGGAAAAGACCCAGTCACCCGGGTCGCTGCTGCTTCGCCTGGGCTTTGGACGCGAAGAAGTCGCCGTGCGCACACCCTGGGGGGACGAGACCTCGCTCTTTTCGTCGTTTCGCCACCACCGCGTGCTCCGTGAATTCCGCGTCCACGTGTTCCAGTTCCGCAAGCTGCTTCTCCCGGAAACGAAACTCAAGAGGCCGCATCCGTTTGTGAGTGTTCACTGCTGCGGCCACGTGAAAAAGACGGCGACCAAATACCGCACACTGGACCCGCTCTTTTACGAGACGCTCGTGTTCACGGCCCACGTGCCGCACGACGTTGGCTATTCGCCCGACTTTGTGTTCTTTGTCCACGACGCGACGGTCTCGTCGTCGTCCTCTACGAAAATCCCCGGTGCGATTTTAGGAGAGCTGAGGATTCCCATGGCAAAAGCGCAGCGTGCGGTCGCGAATGCTAGTCCCACCAGGCCAAGCTGGTACACATTGACAGCGCGGTCGTCGTCCAGTAACAGTGTTGGACTCGCGATTGACGAGCCCCACGGCGAAGCGCTCATCTCGATCCAGTACACTGACCACAAGACGCCCATCCAGACGCTCTTCGTGCCGGATCCAAAGGCACTTCTACCAGAATATGAAAATGCCAATTTGGAGATCATTGCACTTGGCGTACGCAAGCTCAAGTCGCGAAGTGTGCTGGGTATCCGCAATCCAATCGTCGAGTTTGAACTCACGGGCGGCGTGTTTGCCGACGGCACGAGCGTGCGGTCCACACGGCCCGCGGCGCCGTCCTCGACCACGGGCAAGCAGGGCAAGAACGCCAACTTGCTCGAGCGGCTCGTGCTCTCGGCCAAGCTGCCGGTCGATACGCTGCATGCACCGCAGTTGCGGATCCGCGTGCTTGACGTGACCATGGGCGGACTCCAAAAGACGCTGATTGCGTCGTGCACTGTCGACCTCGCGAACAAGATGCCCTGGAGTGCGTCGTATGTGCCACCGTCTCAGCAAGCCGCCTTTGAGAATCCAAACGCGACCGGCGCGGTCACGACCTCGAAAGGTGATGGAAAGAAGCGACGCAATTCGATCTTGGGTGTGCTGGGGTTTACGCAATTGAAAGGCAAGAAGCAAGCAGCGATCGACGGCGAGGAGGATCCACTCTCAGGCGACGACGTGGGCGTACTGAGAGACGAAGATCATGACGCAGCAGAAGACGGGCAAGCGATCCCGATTGCGGAACCCGACGATGGACTCGGCGTGGGCAAACTACCTCGTGTGATTCAACCGGCACTGTGGATGGATACGTGTACAACGGAGACGCAAGATCCGGCCGTGCAAGACCATCTTGAAAGAGAAGAGCGGCGTCGGTACGCAGCAGGTCAAGCGGATCTGCTCCGTGGCGGCAAAGGTGGCGGTGTCTACAAGGCCCCCAGTGGTGACAAGCAAGATCTCCCGAGAGGGGGCCATGGTACTGAAGGTGCACCACACGATGTGGCGGGCGGTGGATCACTATCGTACCTCACGGGCCGCGACTGGTGGATCGACCAGGGCGGCGAAGAACTGGAGCACTACCTCAAGGGAAAAGCACTCGAGACGTACCCACTCTATCGCTCCTTGCTCACACGTCCGTCGCTGCTGCAGCGCAAGCGCGTGCGTGTACAGCTCAAAGCCGGTCTCTTCAAAGGTGTCATCACTGTGACCGAGAAGCACGCCAAGCAGACGCGTCCGGGTCCCGTGGATCTTGGCCGATTAAAAGAACCGCAGGCCGTCATTGTCCGTGTCTACGTACTGCGCGGATGTAACCTGCCGGCCAAAGACCTCAACGGCTTTTCCGATCCGTACTTGCGCATCAAGCTGGGCAAAGAGATCCAGTCGGACCGCGCGCACCACAAGCGCAAGACGCTGAACCCCGACTTTTTCAAACTGTTTACTTTCCACACGACGCTGCCCGGCGCGTCGCAGCTCGAGATTGGCGTCTGGGACCACGATCTGATCACGCGCGACGATTTCATTGGCAGCACGACCATTGATTTGGAGGACCGGTGGTTCCATCGCGATTGGCAGCGGCTGACCGCGGGGTCTGGCAGTCCAGACAAGACGAGTAACAGTGCACTCCCCATGAAGCCGATCGAGAATCGCCACCTGTTTACGCCCAAGCGAACGACGTCGCAGGGACTGCTCCAGGTCTGGGTCGACATTCTCACGGCCCAACAGGCCGCGCTACTTCCGCCGACAAACATTGAGCCGCCAGCGCCCCAGAAATTTGAAGTCCGGGTCATTGTGTGGCGTGCCGAAAACGTGGTCGACAAGGACGAGAGCGAGATCAACGACTACTTCGTCAAGGTGTGGATGGAAGGCGGCAAGCCCGACAGCACGGACGTCCACTGGCGGTGCGCGAACGGCAAGCCTTGCTGGAACTGGCGTTTCAAGTTTGCGGCCGAGTATCCGCTGCGCACGGCCGAATTTGCGCGGCTCCATATTCAGTTGTGGGACAAGGACGTCATCAAGTGGAACGATGTGATCGGAGAGGCGCAACTGGATCTGTACAAGTGGTTGCGGCGCGCCTACGAGATCAATCGCTCAGTCACGCCGTTTCTCGAACTCAAGAATCTGGCCAAAAACCGCACCGAGCATGGAGCCGTGAGCGGAAAGGAGAAGACGACGGCAGGAATACACGCCCCGACAGAAGACGAGGAGGAAGAGGGCGATGAGGACCAAGAAGAAGCCGACGATGATTCGCTAGAACGAGGCTACGGCTCCAAAGAGAACGCCACACTCCTCCAGCGCAACCAAGGCGCTAAGAAACGCAAAGTGCAGCTGAGAATGCACGCGAAAAAACCCAAATTTCTCGACAAGGAAGCGCAAAAGCGATCCAAGGACGCCAAACGGAAAACCAAAGAAGCACGCGACTCGAACGAGGCAAGACTCGCGCTCAATGGGCTTTTGGTACTTTGTCGCTGCTTTGGATCAGTGTTGACGCCTGGCCAGTCTCTGAGTTCTTTCGTTGTGAGTAGGATTTCATTGGCATGGGCAGTCTACCGGACGAGGCCGAGTGGGTGACGATCTACTACACGGACCGTGAGTCGGCGACCTCGATGGACATGGTGAGGGCTTGCCGTGGACTTAGGTTGTAGGTGGGCTTCTGTCTTACACGGTCTCTCTGTGACTGAAACAGGGTCGGATCGGCATCTCCGTGCAGATTGTCCCTGAGAAGGAGGCGCAGATGAACCCCGTGGGCAAAGGCCAAGAGGCACCAAACGTTAACCCGTACTTGCCGCCACCCGTGGGCCGCATGCGGCTCACAGCGAATCCCATCTTCATGCTCAAGGAGCTCGTCGGTCCGAAAATGTGTCTCCGCTTCGCGTGCCTGTGCTGCTGCCTCGCGTGCGTCATGTTTATCGGTGTGTTTGGCGCGACCATCATGAGCACGCTCACGTTCATGGAAGAGATGAACCAAAACGGCGGGGGCACGCCCTATGCAATGCCCGACTGGCCATTGGTGCTGAATGCGACGACCGCAACGAACAACAGTAACACCACATCAGCAGCACCGGACGTACAGCCTGCTGTGAATAGTACCAGTACGTCCGTAGGGTCAACTGAAGGACATAGCGTTGAGACAAGCGGCAGCTTCATGACGTAATGGACGTTGTGTATTTAGTGCTGAGCAAAGAGACTCAAAAAGTCTCGGCCTAACGACGTGCGGAGCGATGCCGAACCCGTTGTCGTACCAACACCACCAGCAATGGCACCATTGACCACCATCCCCACTGACGTCGAGTTGTACACGTACGATGGGTCGCCCATAAAGTCGTCCAAGTGCAAATCTGTGAGTTGTGTCATCGCCATGAGATCGTCTTCCCCAGCAAAGAGCGGCGTATTCGCGATTGCGGTCTCAGCATCCATGTCGTCGTACATGTTGGCAGCAGTACACACACCCGTGGGCACCGGAGGGGAGACAAAGAACGGATTGTTGATCGAACGGAACCATTGGTGGGTACTCTGGGCAGTACTACCGGCGTTGTTGTCACTCGATAGAGACACTGGCGGCTGCACGATACTGTGGCTGCTGCGTGTGGCGGCACTGTGGCGAGCTGCAGGCGTTGGCTCGTCGACGATGGTTCGTTTGCTAGATGGAGGTTCCAACTCTTGGAACCATTGTGGTTCAAGCAGTCTGGGTGAGACATTTTCAGCATATTAGTCCACTCCACTATCAGTCATCGGAATCCGGACATGAGGTTACCTATTGCGGGCGGATGAAGCCTTGGCATCCCTCTCGGATGACGCTTCCTCCAACTGACCATAAGATGCTTCTTGCTGCTGAAGATTCTTGAGCTGACTGCGACTTCCAAACGACGACGTGCGTCGCGACTTGAGACCGTGGCGACGCTCTTCGTCGACGCGATGGTGCTGAGCGGCGACGTACTGGCCACGGTTCGAATCCGTCGAGATCTCGACTCGGAACGGCGGCGGCACACTCTCGTCGACCTCGAGGAAGCCATCCGTCTTGGGGTCGTGGTAATACTGCATAGACGCTTGGTTGCGCGACCCTGCGGCGCCGCGCCGCGACGGGAGACGACCAGGCGGAGTTTCTTCCCCGGGTGAGGAAGCAGACGATTTGTCGGATGACGACGTGCCGCCTCGAGCAGCCTTGACCATGTACCGCGATGGTGGACGCTGGTTGGTTAGGTCGCTAGTCTGCCGTGGCACGTCCGTGCCACTGTCGTCTTCGGGGCCACTCGCCAGGGGCGAAATCCCTCCGTCTTCTTCGCGCGCATCAACTTCCACGTCGGCATGCCACGGCGTCATGCTGATCGCGCTGGCGTTGTCGATCTGGTGCTTGTTTGGAGAAAAGAAGTCTCTTGGGTCCAGAAGGTGCGTTGGGAACGCATGGCACTGCCGCGACGGAGGGCGATCGGCGTGGAGTCTGCCCAGTGGCGAATCGCCTTCGTCGCTTCCGGCAGATGGGAATGCAGGATCGACAGCGCCTGGATCGGAGCCAACCGAGTGGTTGAGGTACTGACGGCTGCGTGTGGGCAATGCGCCGGCCTGATGGACACCGCGTAGGGTCCCCCAGTCGGCATGAGCTCGACTGAAATGATGCAAGGAAGGCGCGGGGCCCCGGCCAGCTCGTCCGCCCGCCTGCTCGACGATCGGCTCATCATTGTCGTCGTTATTGTTCGGACGATTCTCCACAGGAGACGTCCCAGTAGCGTGTACAGCGACCTGGTGAAGAGAAGGCCGTGTGGTTCGTCCGGCTTTGGGTTGCTGTTGCTGTTGTTGCTGCTTCACTGGCCGTACTCGTGACGCTGACGAAGTCAGTTGCTGCCTCGCCAATATCGTAGTCTCTCTCAGAAATACGTCGTCGCTGGGTATCGCTGCTCCACTTTGAGTCGAATCCCGCTTTGTGACCGACGGTGCCGTCCCTGTAAGTGTCGTGGATTTCTTCTTAGATATGCCCGCTCCGCTTGAGCGACTTGCTCGAGACCGCTGGCGCTGGCCAGGTGGCGCCGTAGGTCCCGATCGGCGCTCTTCTCTCTCCGACCGCTGCACTGTCAGACCTTCATCGCGGGATGCAAGCTCACCCACAGCTAGAAACATCGCGTCAAAGGCTGGGTCTCCGCAAAGCTCACTCAGCTGTGAAGAGCGTCGAGTCTTGCGGCGGACCGACTTTGTGGAGTTGATGTTGTGGCTGCTGGAGAAGTCCAAGTCCATGGCCGAGTCGAACGCGTCACCCATGGCGGCCACACCCGTCCGCAGTTCGAGATTCTCCGCCGATAGTGTCGTGTGCGGCTCTCTCTGTTGGTAAGCTGTCTGAACTTGGGGTGAGAACCACGCTTGTGCGCCAGGTTTAGCCTTGTTTTAATGCACCCATATCATGGCATCCGAGCCAATGGCTACTTATATTTATCGCGTAAACTCCCCTTCCTCTCTAACGTACCAACCTGCGATTGGCTCAAGCTCGATGCCGACGCGTGTGCAGAGCTGTTCATGTAGGCGACATAGCACGCGATAAAGTCGGTATAGACCATGAAGGGCACGTCGTTCTTCTCGGGGAAGGTGGCCTTGGCGACCGCTCCGTTGGCGACGAGCTGCGAGAGAAGGTGGCGCACTTTATGGATGGCTAATCGATCGATTGACTTGGTCTCGACCTCTCTGGAACGCTTGCTGTGGCTGCTGTGTGAAGGCTTTGCCTCAGCGCGGTGAGAGACGTGCCGTGGATTTGATGCGACGCTCCACTCTTGTTTACTGAGCCAGACAAGCCCATGAATCTTCCGCCACCCAACAAAAGTAAGGCGCACGCACATACCTGGGCCGATCCAGAGCTCGTACAAGCCCGACCATCGTGAGCTGCGCCGCATCATTCTCTCCTGGCTCGGAAAATGCCTGGAAAGCATCCAGCACGTCGACGATCTGGTCGCCGAGACAGTCGAGCAAGTCCACCATAGTGGCTCGCGAGAGCGCTGTTGGAGGACATTTCCCATCTCCCTTTTCGACATGCGGGTCGTTGGCGTGTAGCGCAGAGAGAGCCGTATTAGTAGTTAGGCGTTGCGTCGATCCGGCTAGTGGTAACGAACCTTGCACAGATCCAAAGTAAGTCTTCGTGTGGCAGGCCCATATCACCCTGCGAAACCACGTACGCAAAAATTCGCGTCGGCAGCGTACAAGCAATACTTCTCCCTGCGACACATGGCGTGTCTGCCTGGCAAAGCGCTGGCACAGAAAATCGGCGACGCGACTCTCGCAGGCCAATTGCACAATCGTCGATATGGTGGCTGCTGCAGACGCAGCGGGCTGTCGCGCGGGCCACACATTGCGTACTTCGCACCATGCGTCTCGCGGCACGTCCTTGAGCTCCTGGATGAACCTCATGACGCAGTATGCGTCGACTTGGACCGCCGCGGCGATCTCCAGCCGCACGTCCTGCTCGGTCTCCATGCGTGTCAACCACTCGACCTTCCGTTTACAAGGCACGCGTCTATTCAAGATCGCATACGTGGTGTGGTGCACACAGCTCACCCTCATCTCGCTATCATCTAACAAAGGGGTTATGCTAAACCAGAGTTTCAGAGAGCGGGTTATTTTCCGAAAGCGTCGTTCTGCGACCGGAACCCCCATCGGCACAACCTCAAAAAAAAGATAACTGTCATCGCATGAGCGCGGCGGAGATGGCGGCAGAGAGCGGCCTCCACGGCGATTCTACGACCACAGGGTTTCCCAACGGGTACGCAATCGATGCACGAGATCACGAGCTATCGAACGGTGCATCGTCGGGCGTCGTGACGCCACTGTACACTCCACTAGACGCGATCGAAACGGCCGATCGACCGATGCACAAAGCGCGCAGTCAAAGCGAGCGAAAGCTTATCGCACGGGGCCGCTATTTGCTCCACACGTACCAACAAAAGAAGAGCGAGAAGCAAAAGACGATGGGCGAGGTGTGCTTCACACCGATGAGCGACTTGAGCGCCGTGGAAGTGCTCGCGAGTGTCGACCAGGGCAGCAGCAAGGACGGTTACCATCACCACCACATGCATACCGGCAACCACGAACGATCTCCTGTGCCAGCAGCAGCCGCTGCATTGATCGACAGTGGGATGAATTGGCTCGCGCCGTCGATTCCTGGAAGAAAGCAGGTCGCAAAGCATGAGACCACGAAGAGCGAGAACCTCCTGGACGCGATCGAATCGCAGCTCGAACAAATGTGGAGCGCGCTCGGCGGAAATGATGCCCACCAACCGATTATCGAGTCGTCACGCCAGTCGCTCTTGCATCTTCTCCATCAGAAACGGATAGCGGACGCCGCGTCGGTGAGCGAAGCGTCCGCAGCAGCCCAGAACGAGATTGCGAGCGACCCAATCCATGTTAATCTACCCGAATCTGACAACGACGAGCGAGCGGCGAGTGACTCGGAACGCACAGTCGAGGAGTTGGAGGCCGAGCTTGTGGAGGCCAAGGCCCTGATTTCGGAACTCAACAGCAAAGTGAACGCGTATCGGACGCAGCTTCTCACGGTCAGTTCCAAGGCGCCACCGTCCAGCAGCACCCAGGACCACTCATCATCCGTTGGGGAAGTCAAGAAGCTGGAGACTCGCGTACATGAAAAAGACGAGCTACTGGTCTCACTTCGTACGTCGCTGGAGCAAATAGTCCAGGAACATGCGCAGGAAATGCTACAGGCGCACGCAGTCATTGAACGGCTCGAAGGAGAGAAGGACCAGATGCAAAAGGCCGCGTCGGACAAGCGCACGCTGCTCCATCGCGCCTATATCGTCAAGGCCAAGCAGCTCGACTCACTGTGCAAGACCATCGAGCTACCGTCGACTTGGGAACGTGTCACGGACGAGAATGGCATCATTTATTACCGACAAAACGACCGTGCGTGTGCCCCCGAGCTCGACGATCCACGAGTCGCGCTGGCGCTCCAGCGATTCTCGTTGTTGTCAACACCCGGGTCTGCGTCGCCCCGGTCCGCGAGTGGACACATGGAGCAAACGGCCCGTACGAGCGACCGCAAGCACTCGTCGTCGTCGTTTGACTCGACTATGAGCTGTGAAGACATTGCGATCCCACCCGAGGATGGCACCAAGCACGAAGTCAACGACTTTGAAACCCCATTACCCGAGGGCTGGGAGATGCGCGTGACAACTGCCGGCGCCGTGTTTTTTGTGAATCGCAACACTAACGTCACGACGTGGAAAGACCCGCGCCGTATGAAAGGAGCCAAGCTCATGGTCAAGCGGTCGAGTGCACCCCACGGTGCGATGGCTGCGGCCGCTACACTGAGTATTACCACTCTCGAGCGACGCGCATCGATTGGTGCACCGCCGCTGTCAGTGTCCGCGAGTGGCCCTCGTACGTTTGACGTTGTGTTTGAAGAGAAAGGGCCGATCGGCATCCACTTTCAAGCCAACACACCCGACGCTGGCGCGACCGCGCGGCGACTGTTGCCTCGCATGACGGCGTCTCGTAGTCAGAAGATTGAGCCGTTTGATCGATTGATCGCGGTGAACAAGAATGCAGTCCACGACGCACCGTTCCGGTTTGTCATGCTACTACTGCAAGGCGGCTTGCGTCCGTTGACGCTGACGTTTGAGCGGAGCACCGATGCTCGAAAGCCAGAACCAACTGGCGAAGACCATCTTGATGAAGAAGTCCTTTTGGGCGGTAGCGACTACGACGGTGCTCATGAGGAAAACGGCGTCGCCCACGCCAGCGGCACCGAGAGCGTGGAGCCGACTGATGACTCGCTGCTTCACCGCCATCATCGCTCGACGAGCAGTGCATACTCGAGTGCCTCGGAAGTCGGCTCGTCTACGAGCGAGCACCGCGTCGAGGAATACTCCGTGGCCGACAAGATCATTACGAACGTCTTTTCACTCTTTTGGACGCCGCCCGAGCCGCCGCGCGGCCAAGTCGAGACGGTGTAGACGTCGGCATACTCAAAACCTAATATCCAACGGAAGATCACGTATTTATCTACAGTCTCAATTGCTGTCTGCAGATGATCTCCACCTTGGTGTGCGCCTAATTTCCCCGTGAAACGACGCTGGGACAAAACAATATTTAAAAGTTGTCCACGGTACACCTCATCCTTCCCCTTGCGTTGTTGCCGGGTTCAACTGGAGAAGGCGGGAAGACACCATGGACGCTGCGGCCGCACCGGCGCCACCATTGCCGACCCCACAGGCGCCCCCTGGGGACGATATAAAGACAGAGGAGAGCAACCAGCACGATCTCGACGCTGACCAAGTTTTAGTCTCGGAGACGGCGAACGGCGCGCCCACGGAGCCGCCGAGTGACCAAAACGGATCACCGCACGACCCGCAGCATCATGGCGCGAACACCGTGGCGACGCCAATGGCAGCGCAGCAGAAGGGCCAGTCGAATGGAGAAAGTGGCAGTGCCGACGCCGTCGCTGGGATCCTCCGCGAGCTGACGACATCGGTCGGCATCAACGCCGAGCTGCAGTGTACTCTGTGCCATGAAGTGCTGTGCAAGGTAAGACGGAGTGTTCTCAGTGGACGCTGAGCGGTTGGTGGACTAACGATTGGGAAATATGTTGCGTACAATAGCCCGTGACGACACCGTGCGGCCACTCGTTCTGTCGTATCTGTCTGATCGAGTACTTGCTGTCCAAAGAGCTCGACGAGACGCAGTGTCCGATCTGCCGCGGGCTCGTGCTCCACACTAGTGTAGATGAGGGTGGCGATACGGGCGACAATGCGGCACCAGTATTTTGCGTCAATGTAACGCTGTGGAATCTGATACAGGTATGGTGGTGTGCTAGACCGAACGGTGGTAAGGGCCGTACTGACGTTGACGCTCTATTTACTGTAGCTGCTCGTGCCAGCGATACGAGACAAAGACCCGGCCGATGAAGACGCGGACTACGCGCTCAAGTATGACCAGTTTGACGCCAAGTGGCGAATTGCCGCTCTGTACCAGTCGGCACCGAATGAAAATCGACGGCGGCGGCAATTGGAAAGCAATGACGAGATCGACAGTAGCGGTGACGAAATGGAAGGAGCCCACAGAGACGAAGACCACGGATCTGACGTGGATG
>JAADVC010000954.1:0-13849 GCA_023334575.1 Pythium volutum | reverse complement strand
TGCGCGCTTAGCCCCGAAACGGACTGTACTGACTCAGTTGGTGCAAAGGAAGCGGGGACTCTTCCTCCCCGTCGGCGCCCAACCTCCGCGCAAAGGAAGCCCAGGCGGTCTAGGCCAGCCTCGCTGCCTTTGCGCCGAGTGATTTATTACACCCGCGCTGCGAGTCGCAGTGCGACTGTGGAGAAGAGCCCATCCCCACATTCCCTCACGTTCCCTCCTCCGCTTCCTCCCAGCGAAAAAAAATCTTCCGCTAAATGTGACCACACGAATCGGGAGCCACACGCAGTCCGTGACGCACAGCCCACATCGCGTTTCTCCACCCGGAGGAGACGATGGCGCACGAGCTGCTCGCCACCGCGTGTGTGAATGAAGATTTTGAGCAAGTGGGGCGCATTCTACAGGACGAGCACGCAGACGTGGATGTCGACTATCAGGGCTACTTTAGCGACGTCAAAGACACGCTACTGCTTCGCGCGGCAGAGCTCGGCGAGCTCGAGATTGTCAAGCTGCTGCTCGAAAGAGGTGCCGATGCGAATCTGGAGATCGAGGTGCGTCTTTGTATTAAAAATCTGTAGGCATGAGAAGGCTGGCCCGAATTTTCCTCACCGATATTTGCTCGAACGGTAGGGGCGAACGCCACTGAGCGTTGCGTTAGAAAAGTGTCACTGGGAGATTGCAAAGACACTGCTGATGCACGAAGACCTGGACGTGTGTACGTTCAACGAGGTGCGAACGAAATTGAAAACGCCCCTGTGACTATTTGCTATTGACCTGGATATGTGCACCACTAGGAAAACGAATGGTCGCCGCTGCACCTTGCTGTGAAGGGAGACCGCGTGGAGATTGTCCGGCTGATTCTCGACAAAGACCCATCCTGCATTGGCCAACGTGACAAGGTAGGGCCTGCTTTTCCTTTCGTCGCAAAAAAATGCTTTGTGATTTACTGTGGATGAGTTGTAGCTCAACCGGACGCCGCTGGATCTTGCCTTTGAAAAAGACGCAAGGAACTGCGTGCGCATTCTCTTGAAGCGTGGCGCGCGTACGGTGTGTAACAAAGTCGTCTGTTGCTCGGAGACAATCTTCTCTAATATGTATCGACTGATGAATCTCAGTGGAGGCGACCTCCACTATCGGAAGCGGCTAGACTAGGCCATCTTGATTTCATGAGACAGTCGCTCCGCTTGAAGCAAGCCGTGGACGAGCCCGATCAAGTGCGTGTACCTCTATTCTGTTTGTGTGTTGCGTACACGCTCGAGACTGACGGGGTTTCCTGATAGGATGGCTGGACACCGTTGCACTACGCTGCAGTCCGTCGCTGCGATCGTGCCATCAAGCTGCTCGTGAGCAAGAACGCGGACCCGAATTGGCCTAATAAGGACACGCTGACGCCGCTTCACCTAGCAGTCGAGACATGGTGGGTGGACAAAAACGACGGCGACTCGGTTTGGGCACGTTCTCCCCACCTGGAAACCGTGCAAGAATTGCTCGCGTGCACTGGACTCAATGTGAACGCCGTGACCAAGGTATGTTACCTTCCTTCCCTTGGCACATTCGCGTCGCCACTGACTTGTTGCATCCAGGATGGCTGGAGCGCGTTACACTATGCCGTTGACCAGGCGTGGGACGACTGTGTGGGTCTCCTGCTTGAACGAAAAGCCGACATCAATATTCAAGACAAGGTTGGTTTGCGTAGCGTTTCTGCTCGACTGACTGATGAGGCCCGTGAGATTGACGCACACTGTGTTTTAAACTATTAGGACGGCCAAACGCCTCTAGTCCTGGCAATCAATCCAAGACTTCCGGAAGGAGCGGAACCGATTCTGTGCGTGAGAAAACTGATCAACGCTGGCGCAGACGCGAATGCTGTCACCAAGGTAGGAAAGTACACTATTTTGGGAAGTATTACCGCACTAACTTCTATTCCAACTCGGTGCAGGATGGAGAGACGGCGTTGCATCGCGCGATAAATGTTGATAGTGACCGTACGGCATATGAGTTGGCTGAACTCCTTCTGAAAGAGGGCAAAGCCAATGTAAATTGCGTCACCAAGGTGAGTCTCATGCGCCTTTCCGTTAATCATTGCTTCCGTCTCACCGGTTCTTCACCGTGGCGACTCAGAGCAACGAGACTCCACTAAGCGCGGCAATCAAGTGCGGCCACCACCAAGTCGTGGAACTGCTGTTGGCATTTGGTGCCGACATGGCTGCCTCTCCGACCCCAAACCATTCGCTGTCTCGACCTCACGCATTAGCAGTGCTCATGCGCGAAGTCCCATTTCCAGCGGACTGCTTTGTCGCGATCGCTCGCAGCTTGTGCGCGCGTGGTGCGAAATGGGACGAGTCGTGTGATGGCGAAGTCCGCGTGCACGCTCGCAGCGCAAAATGGGATGATTGGTTCTCGGGTATGCGTGCCTCTGTGGAGCATTGGGCCAAGCAGTTCGAGCGTGGAGGCGAATCACTGACGGATATACCGGTCGAGGCAATCCAGCGCGGCGCAAAATCCGTCGGGTCGTACCTCGACCGTGCAGCGGGAAGTCCATCGAAAGCGCTTCTACGTCGATGCAAGATCTGCGTCGTTGGCCCGACCGAGTGGGGGAAGACGACCCTCGTGAAGGCGTTGACGACCGGAAAGGACGCGCGCGTAGATCCCGGTGCGGACGGTCGCACCGTCGGAATTGATCTCGAACCGCTCGAATTCACATGCGCGGGCATTCGCCACGAGGTCATGTTGTGGGACTTTGCCGGCCAAAACGAGTACCAGGGGGCGCACTCGCTCTTCTTCTCGCCAAAGTCGCTGTATCTACTGTACGTCGACCTCAAGAAGTACCACGACGCCTTGCAGACCAACAACAAAAATGCCATGAACAAGTTCGTGCGAGACAACATTTTTCGATGGGTGCGAGCCGTCACGATGCGTCACAAGAAACCAAAGATTGTAGCAGTCGGCACGAAACTGGATCACGTCGAACACAGCGATGTGAAAAAGATTTGGAAGGACTTGGAGCATCGGTGGACGCAAGCGTTTGACTTTGGGCTGGTTAAGACGATTGTCGTGAACAACCGTGACGCGAAATCCGTCTCAAAGGCGGTGAAAGCGATCAAGCCGATCATCAGCGACACGGGCATTTGACCTGCCCGCAGATGACGTCCGCGTGCTCGAGTGGATTTGCTCGAAGCGCAGTGAAGCGGAGGCTCGCAGTGTCGCTGACCGAGTCGGAAGTGTGATGTGGCACCCAGGCCGACTCCAAAACCAGTTACTGGAAGACATTCCAGACCTGCGAAAGGTGGAAGACATTTTGAAGCTGCTCCACGATTTGGGAGACGTCTACTGGCACGAATCGGACCTGCGCGAGGGCACCATCGTCATCGACCCGTCGCTGCTACTGGAATTTGTAAAGGAGATCATCACGCACAACTG
Organism: Pythium volutum; assembly: GCA_023334575.1. Taxonomy (NCBI): domain Eukaryota; phylum Oomycota; class Peronosporomycetes; order Pythiales; family Pythiaceae; genus Pythium; species Pythium volutum. Next base: position 10,432 of record JAADVC010000954.1, on the reverse strand, counting down.
TGACAAGGACGCGGATGAAGAGACGAAGAAAAATCTCGAGGAAGGTCGCGTCTGTCACGAGTCGCTGTCCGAGTTTCCGCACTGGAAATGTCTTGCCGAAGACGACGAGCTCATGCTCGATCTCAAGTGTTTGCTCCAGCAGCTGCGGCTGGCGTACCCCGACAATGACAAGAAGATGGAGTGGAACAGTGACTTGATCGTTCCGGCCTACTGGAAGCGACTGGATCGAAAACCTTCAAAGGGGCTTTTGCGCGATCGCTCGGTGGTGAAACGACGTGGTGCTGCGACCACCTTTGAGTATTGGGTGGTGTACAAGCTGCCACCAGAACTCTCAGATGTCGTGTTTGAGCAGTTCGCAGTGCAAAACCGAATGTATTCCAAGCGCGTGATCTCGCGGAATATGATTGAAGACAGTATCGACGAGTGTGTGGCAACGGCCACGCTGGAGCATGTCGATCTCAGTACGACGGACGATAACCAGGCACCCAACCAAGAAGCGGACTCGGCGCATGCTAAGACGAGTCGCCACGGTCATCGCGAGGAGCCCAAGATTCTGGACACGATCAACCTTCAAGTGACCGGGTCACACAGAGCACAACAGTACCTGCTCTTCATCGTTGACGCCATGGAGAAAGTCCTCGAAGAATACGTCGGCGTGTCGCGTTTTGTGAAGGACCCAACTCGTAAAAAGGACCACGAATGGAAAGACCTTCGCAAGGAGGTGAAGCACTTTGACCTGCTCGGAAAGGATTTCTTTTCGCTGAAGCCTTGGGTGCCACCGAACTTCAAGGCGTTTACGGACGATCCGAGAGAACGTCGCTTTCTGCTACTGGAAGAGGGCATGACGAGATTGTACACTGTGGGTCACAAGATACTTGCCAGTTCGACCGAGTTGTTGGCCAACCACAGCAAACTGAAAGACCTCGTGCACGAGACACTCGACAATTCGTGGAAGCTATTGGACAACAACAAGGTACTGGAGAACCTCTTGCGCACGACGGAATCGGAGCGACACTACCCTACACGGTGGACGTTGACGTACGACAAAACCGAAGACGCGGCGAAGCTCTGCATGCTCTGCGACTCGCAAGAGAAGTGCCCCCAAGACCTCAAGCCCTTTACGATCCGCGGTTCCGACTTCCTGGCAAAGCACAGCACGTTTATGAAGGTACGATTCTTTTGTTGGAAATGATTGACTACTACGTAGATCGTTTGCTCACCGAATTGGATTGTCGCATGATAGGGCTGTGCGTGGCTGATGACTGTCTTCAAGAAGGTCGTGACGCTTGGACTTCTCGACGAACTCGTCGACAAGCTGGTTTCAGGTCCGTATCCGTGACGAGAGCTTGCCTGATCGATAGTGCTCAACATATTTATTATGTGCGCCACAGACTTCCAGGCCAAAATTGACAAGTCCGAGAAGATTGACGAGATGGTTAGCCTGCTGGATCTGTCGGAAGGTGGGGCCACGTTGGTGGGCGAAATGGTGTCTGGACCAATCGCCGCGTGGTTTCTCCACGAGTTTCTCAAGCTCCACCAGCCGTCTTTCGAAGTTAAGGACCTTCCCCACTTATCCGGGCTGAGCCCGACCATCAACGATCAAGGCAAGTGCATCTGGGTTCATCCGTCGTGCGTCTCGCACGGTCAGAGCGAAGATAGCGATGCACCAGTGCTGCAACCAGAAGAAGAAAACGACCCGAGCAGCGACGCGTCCTCGGTGAAGAAGACGTTCAGCGTGCGACTGCGTAGCCTTCGCATCACTGGTCTCAATCCAAGGGACGAGCGCAAGGTTTTCGTGCACTGGGCGCTCGAAGACCCGCGCCACGACCCGTCTGGGGCCACGAAGGTCTTTTGTGCGGGGACAACACCGCTCCACTTGGACGAGTCGCACGCGCCGTCGTGGGAGGACATGCACGTTACATTGAGGAAGATCGCGTTGCTCAAGCAACTGGCCGAGTGCAATCTCCGCGTGGAAGTCAAGCGGCCACCGCACTGGCTCCGTCGGGAAGAGGTTACCCGCTATAGCGGGACCACATTCCTCGCGAGCCACGTCGGAAACCTCGAGGACGACGCAAACCCACGCACTGTCGATTTTGTTGTCGAGTTGGCCAAGAAGAAGAAAGTCTCCATGAAGTACGAGCAAGTACAAGTCCGTGTGGAGTTGGAGCTAACGTAGGTACTACGTAGTACTAGTACTACGTAGGTACGTTTTTCATCAGTCCACCGTGCCAGAGTGATTTTCCGACGCCGAGATCACTGTATTCGGTACTAGAGTGGTAGTAGGAAGTGGGTCTGCATGCTCATAACAAAACAGTAAAGTGTCCTGTGGACACGTCCATTGATTACTCGCCCCCCTACCGGTCTCACCAGGAAGCGATTCTCGCCAAAAAACGAGCTTTATCTACAGCCGCGACTTTTGAACGGCCTTGCGAATGGGCACGAGCAGCTCCTCGAGCGCAATCTTGTCGGACGCGCGGTTCACAGGGTCGTGCTGCGCGGCCGCGTACAGCGCCTCGTACACATTGCCGTCGTAGCGGCCCAGCGCCGAGTTGAGTGCGTGGTCGGAAAAGTTGAAGGCGTCCACGAGCACGACGGCATGGGTGCGGATTTGAGGGAGCAGCTCTTCGATGTTCGTGCGGATCAGCGCGAGCTGCTCGCCACGCAACGCACCGCTCTCCATGAATTCACCAGCGTCAGTCTCGAGCTGTGTAAGTGCAAAGAGATGGCACAGCAGCCTGACAATCTCGAGCGACTGGGGGTTCGACAGTGTCTCGGTCGTGAACGCCTGCGGTGACGCGACGGCCGTGACAAAGTTTTGCACGAGCACGAGCTTGCCGTAGGCCATCGAGAGCTTGTAGCACGCGACCGAGTGGTTCTGCACCCCGGCCGCGACCGACGACGACGTCGTGACGCGGCGCTCGAGGTCGCGCAGCAAGTAGAGGAACCGCTGTTCAAACGCCGCGACGTACACGGCCGGCTCGAGCCAGCGCTGCTTGCATGTGAGACTTTCCGAGGCGAGCGGCTTCTTGTCGACGTTCGCGAGAAACGCCAATGCACGCGGCAGCTTGCCATTGGCACGGTAGGTCGCCAAGGTCTTGAGCAGCGCGCGTGCCGTTTGGAGCGTGAGCACATAGTTTTCGCCCTCGGCGGTCACGGTCTGCACGACGTCGCCGAGCAGCACGGGCAACCCGCTCGCGAGCAGGTACCCGTGCCCACCACACGCGCGGCGGCACACTTCAATGCCGTGGGACGCGGCGTCCGAGACAAACACCTTGAGTCCGCAGCTCATGGCATGGCCAACGTCGAGCATCGAAAGGTCGCCCTGTGCGATTTGCTTGGCGAGATCGTGGCGAAACAAGTCGACTTGGTTGCCGCTCAGCGTGATGGCATAGGCCGTCGCGAGCTGCGGCAGCAAGCGGTACTGCTGCGACTGGTAGTCGAGCACATGGAGTTCCGTGGTCGGGTTGGACAGGTTGTTGTCGTACCCTTGCTCACGCACGGCCGAGTACCGGATCGCGACCGTGCAGCCCTTGGCAAGTGCCATGCCCGTGAGCCCGACAAACTCCATGCGGGTCTGCAGCATCGTAAAGTACAGAATCTCTTGGCGTACGCCCGTGAGCTTGCGGTACGTGCCGTCACGGTCCACGGTCGAGAAGCGGTTGCCCATATTCGCGCGTGGAATACGCACGTGGTCGAATTTGCACCAACCATTATCAACGTTCTGGAAACCAATCTTGCCGCCAATGTCGCCGGTCGTGATGCCCTTGTGGAGCTCGTGGGTCTCGAGATCACGCAGCGACACGAGAAAGTTGTGGACGCCGTGGTCCGTACCGTCAATCAGCAGCCGCGCGTACACGACGCCCACGTTGGCCGTGCGCGCCAATGCGCCGGGCCACCACTTGTACGCACGCAGCGACGGCGTGTGGATCTCAAACTCGTCGGTCTCACGAATGTAGGTCGCTGTGGTCTCGAGTCCGCGCACGTTCGAGCCGTGGCCCAACTCGGTCTGTGCGTAGCAGCCGACCATGCGCCACTCGGTCGCGAGCTGCATCCAGCGCTGCTTTTGCTCGTCCGAGAAGAGCAGCCCCAGGTTCTTGATAAACATTTGCGTATGGAGCGTCGTCGACGCCGCGCAGCCCGTAAAGCCGACGCGCACGTTGCGCAGCAGCTCCGTGTCGTCATAGTCAAAGCCCTGCTCGATCGCGATGGTCTCGAGCCGCGCGGTCATGCGGATCGCGCGGCGGTACTGCTCGTCGCGCGGCAAATAGTACATGTCGTCGTGGTTAAACGCGGGGTCGCGCGTGAGCAGCTTTTCAAAACGCTCAACCTTCTCAACGTGGGCCTTGTTCTTGTGGAGCGCGTACGTGAGTTCACGCGCAGACAGGCCACTGCGCTGGCGCTCGGCGTCAAGCGCGGAAGGAGGCGCCATGGGTCTACGGTAGAGTCGTCGAGGAAAGGGGAGAATGGAGAATGGAGACATGCTGGGTGGACGCCATTGCTGTTTTTGGTCGAGCGGCTCATGAGCTCCTCGACTTGGATCTCTGCATATTCGTGTGTTTGAAACACGATGGATATCATAGTCATCCTAGTATGTAGGAGGTTTTAAACATGTTTCTATTGTTGTCTCGTAAATCTGTTTACACGACACCGGCCGACCTTGAAGTTTGTGTTGTGGAGTGCGTGGCCATGGCACCAAACGCCGCGCCTCTGCCAATGACACGGTATTACTACCGGCGCCGGTATTCAGGTACCGGTACGAGTACCATCACTTGGATGCCTGCCATGCTTCAGTCAATGAGATAGCCCACGTTATTGTTTTGCAAGCATTGCGCATGGGAGTAAACACTACGGTACCGTGGCCTGAGCTAAAACTCCGCGTAGTCGCCGCCGATGCACTCAAAGTAGAGTTCGTACCGCACGCACCAAAGCATCGTCACCAGCGTGAGGTCCACACCGGCTTCGGCTTCCATGTACGTCCTTTCGCGGCCTTCAAAGACGACGCCGTGCGTCTTGGGGCGGCGTAGCGGAGCGACCGCGGCTGCCTCTGGCTTGTCCGCATTGTTCTCGGTGGCGATCGGCGAGAGTGTCGTGCCGCGCTCGAGACACACGAGCACGACGCGGTCGTCGGCGTGGCCCTCGGTGAGTAGACGGCAGGTCTCGCCCGTCGCGACGTCTTGAAATTCCGCAAAGACGACGGGCGTGCGGGCGTACGTAGGCGTACGCTGGACGTGGATGCGGAAGATCGGTGGTGCTGCGTGCGTGTCAGCACCTTCAAAGACGAGGTACCCGCCGGTCGTGGGCGTGAGCGTCGCAAGTGGGACACCGTTGGCCGAGCACAGTTGCGGCGATGGCGCGCCTCGTGGGGCGTGAGGTCGTGGACGACGACGCGAAAGGTCGTCTGCATGCCCGTGAGCTCGACGACCAGCGACGTGGCGTTCGTACTGAGCAAACTCAAGCGTGTGGCGCGCGCTGGTTTCGGCTGCGGCACGAGCGGGACCTTGAGACGAGAACCGGCGCTGCCCATGAGGGAGAACGTGGAACAAGAATAGTACTAGTATGGCGCTGATGACTCGAGCGGAGATTGGTGGATTGGAATGCGCGAGGATTGTCGGGCCCTTGACATGGTTCGCTGTCGTGTCATACCCACACTGTTGCATTTTTCAAGTTTATGATTGGGTACTGTATCCCAGCTACAAGCCATCGCAAGCCAACAAGAGAGAGACAGAGAGAGAAAGAGAGATGATATCTCATCAAGTGAGCCGGTGGCTCTGTACTGTATGACAGAAAGGACTGCGTCTGTAATCACGGCAATGCTCGCCCGAGTGGCGTGCTTTGGTGTGGTGCTCCACAACTCTGCGCGATAGCTTCGTGAAAGTCTTTCGTGTCCCGCTCGCTCTCTTGTATTAAGCACAAAAGAGCCGAAGCTGCTGCTGTCTTTCAGACCCCTTTTTCAGAGTCCCGCATTGCACTCACCAAATGTGCAGCCCAGCGAGACAGCGAGTCTCAACCGTCTGAACCATTCGTCTCTGTCGACTGACAGCCACACCGCGGGTCGCCACCTCTTTGTGCTCATGCAGCTCGAGACGGACGCCAGCGAGTCCATCAATTGCGTGGCACCCAACAGCTCCCGCTGATCCGCGCCAGTACCGAAGAGCTCCTGCTCATATCTTGACAGACACTGGTGTCCCTTCGTTAACGCGCGGACTTTGGGTCTTGATCTCATCGTTGGACAGACAGGCGACAGCGAAGCAATGAATGCTATGAAACATAAACTGTCTCGTGAGTGGTACCGAGGGCATTTGCACGCCAGCTCACAGCCATGGAGGAGACTGTCGTGTCCCACTGAAAACACTCTGTGTATATGCACCGTTGCATGATCTGTCTTGTTTTCCCATACTATTGCGTCACTCGCCACCGTCGTCGACAAACATGACCGCCCCGATCCTACTCTTGCTTATGGGCGGCACACTGCCCATCGAGCCCTGCCGTTCTTGTCTGTCGTGGCGCACGACCCAGAGCACGAGCAGCACGGTCATGTCCACACCGCCGGTTCCAATGAGGTACTCGTCGTCGCACAACTCGGGCCGGCGAATGCGGCCCATCACTTTGCAGGTCGTTCGCTTCATATTACCTCGCTTGAGCATTGGTGGCAGCTCGGCGGCGTGGCGTTCGACATAGAAAATCGCAACGCTGTCGCCACAGTCACCCTCGGTAAACACGCGCACGAGGTCTCCGGAGATGCGGTCCCTAAACTCACAGCAAATGACCGCCGACGTGACTTCACCCCGCACCGTCACTTTGAAGCTGTGGGTCTCGCGCTCGGTGCCTTCGTAGACGCGATAGTATCCTTCAAATGGTTTCTCCTTGATACTCAGCACAACGTCTCCGTCCGGCGTGCGAATGTCGACGCGGTAGCTTAGCAGCGACCGCACGAGTTCAAACCTGGGCTGCTGGGTGTCGGCGTCAAACGCCTGCGTATTGTCGCACGTGAAGCCTGGAGGCTTGAGGCGAAACCGCATGAGTGCCTCGGTCAAAGTACCGAGCTTGCTCATACGGAACGGAGCGACCGACCGCTCAAAGGGCACTTGGAGCAGCTCAGTCGAGTTGGATTGCGTATTGCCCATGGCGCTTGGTGGTATTGGTGGCGTCCTCTTGTTGGCGAATTGGAAACTGAAAGCACTTTCAGTTTCCATAATGGGTGGTGGACTCTCAGAGAACGAAGGGGTCAGTACAAAACGGAACCCTTCGCCACCCATTCTTTTTAATCAGGCCGACTGGGTAAAGGTGGCGATGGGTTCCGTTACTTCTGAAGCCAAGTGAAAACGCTCCTCTCGGTCACCGAGAGGAGCGCCTTCTGTAGTACTGTACAGTGATCATGAAGACGGCCGTTCGGTCTCTTCCCCCGTCTTGATCGTTCACCAAAGACTACTGTAATCTGCCATGGCGGCCGTGCTGTATCACTGTGATCCGAAGCACAGTGCCACAGTACATAACTGAAACATTTTTATCCAGCAGCGAGCACCTGGGCCAAGTCTACAGTACCGCGGAGAGCTCGTGGGACAGGATCGCGAGTGAATAATGCAACCGTCAATGACTTGTCGTGTTCATTTCTCCAGGTTCGAAATAATGGATACAACTCAGAATCAGTCGATTCTCGAAATTTGGCGATTGGGTTTCTTGTATTTCACAAAACGTGTTTTGAACAGTATACCCACCACGTTTCCAACATGTTGGATACCAGAATCGTACTTTTCCGAAATTCCCCAGTACTAGTCCCCTTGCTTAGGCGCCTTTGCCCGTCATCTTTCGTCTCTTGGGGAAGAACGCCGAAAAGCTCCTCAACGCGGCCAGCAACGTTCGCTTGCTCCGCGCCCATCGCCGTCACCGCCGCGCTCCTCTTAATAAGAGGCTTCCGTCCCCCTTCATGTTTCCGTCATCCTCTTCGTCTTCTGCTGGTGCCAACGGCCGCTCGGCGCTGCCCGCGGGCGTGGGCTTTAGCGGCACGAACGGCGCGTCGTTCAAGCGCAACGACGCGTTGAAAATGGGCGGCGCCAAAAAGAAAATGGTGATCAAGCCCTTCAAGAACACGCCAAAACTGCCCGCAGCGTTTGAAGAAGAGACGTGGCGCAAGCTCGAGACGGCGCTCCACGCCGTGCACAGCAAGCAGACCTCGGCGCTGAGCCGCGAAGAGCTCTACCGCTCGGTCGAAGACTTGTGCACGTGGAAACTGTCGGCCAGTTTGTACAAGAAATTGGAGGCGACCTGCGCCGCGTATATCCAGTCGCGCATCGCACCGCTCGAGCATCTGGACGGCGCGATTATTCTCAGCGGCAGCGACGTGAGCGCGTTTCTCGAGGCCGTGCACGCGCTGTGGCAAGACCACTGCGACGACATGCTCGTGATCCGCACGATTTTCCTCTATCTTGACCGCACGTACGTTGTGCAGACGCCCCACGTCGCGTCCATTTGGGAAATGGGACTCACGGTCCTGCGCCACAATATCACGGACCGCAAGCAAGTCGAGTCCAAGCTGATTCACAATTTACTGGATCTCATTGACCGCGAACGCAAGGGCGAGGCCGTGAACCGCAGCTACCTCTACAATTTATTGCGCATGCTGCTCGCGCTGCAGCTCTACCACTCCAAGTTTGAGGCGCCGTTTCTCGATGCGAGTGAGCGCTTTTACGAGGCCGAAGGTGTCCACGCAAGTACGGCCTCGGACGTGCCGCACTTTCTCGTGCATGTCGAGAAACGGCTCCACGAAGAAAGTGACCGCGTAGTGCACTACCTGGACCCGTCGACCAAGAAGCAATTGATCACGGTGGTCGAGACCAAGCTGCTGCAGCCCCATACGGCCATGCTGATTGAGAGGGGCTTTGACGCGCTCATGGACGGCGGCCGCGTCGAGGATCTCAAGCGCATGTTTTCGCTGTTTAGTCGGGTCGATGCCGTCAAGGATTTGCGGCTCGCGTTCACTAACTATATCAAGAAGAAGGTCACGACGCTGGTCATGGACGAAGAACAGGACAAGCACTTGGTCGAGAAACTGCTTCAGCTCAAGGCCGAGATTGATACGATCCTGAGCGAATCGTTCCAGTCGGACCCGGACTTTGCGTTTGCCGTCAAGTCGGCCATGGAGTTTGCCATCAACGTGCGTGCGAGCCGGCCCGCCGAACTCGTGGCCAAGTTTGTCGATGCGAAATTACGCACGGGCAACAAGGGCGGAAGCGAGACCGAGGTCGAAAACGTGCTGGACCAGGTCATGATCATTTTCCGGTACATCCAGGGCAAGGACGTGTTTGAAGCCTTTTACAAAAAGGACCTCGCCAAGCGATTGCTCGTGGGCCGCAGCGCGTCGTTTGATCTCGAGAAGCTCATGCTGTCCAAGCTTAAGACCGAGTGCGGCAGCTCGTTCACCAACAAGGTACATAAGCATTCTCTCTCTTTCTCTCTGGTCGTTTGTTGAGACTCACGATTGTATGGTTGCTATAGCTGGAAGGTATGTTCAAGGACATTGATCTCTCGCAGAGTGTCATGGCGCAGTTCCAACAGCACGCACCCAGCAAGTACGTCTTTCGGTCCGACACCTGTAGAGATGTGCAACATCAGCTTACTCCAATCTGTTTTTTTTGTGTAGACTCGCGCTCGAGAATATGGGGCGTGGCTTGGACATGCACGTACAAGTGCTCACGACGGGCTTTTGGCCGGCGTATCCAGCAGCCGAGGTCACGCTGCCCACGTCGCTCGTGCCGCTCAAAGAGATTTTTGAAAAGTTTTACTCGTCCAAGTACCAGGGACGCCAACTGCAGTGGCAGCACTCGCTCGCGCACTGCCTCGTCAAGGCGACGTTTCCGTCGGGCAAGAAGGAGCTGCAGCTCTCACTGTTCCAGACGGTCGTGCTACTCTGCTTTAACAGCGCCGTCGAGGTCAGCTTTAAAGACATTAAAGAGCAAACGCGGATAGAAGATGGCGAGTTGCGGCGCACGCTGCAGTCGCTCGCGTGTGGCAAAGTGCGTGTGCTCCAGAAGAGCCCCAAGGGCAAGGACGTGGGCGACGACGACGTGTTCCATTTCCACGCGGGCTTTACGAACCAGCTCTACCGCATTAAGATTAATTCGATCCAGATGAAGGAGACCAAGCAAGAGAATGAAGATACCCATGAGCGTGTATTCCGCGACCGCCAGTACCAAGTCGATGCGGCCATTGTGCGCATCATGAAGTCGCGCAAGACGCTGTCGCACCAGTTGCTCATGACGCAAATCTTTGAGCAGATCAAGTTCCCCGCCAAGGCTGCCGACATCAAGCGCCGCATTGAGAGTCTCATTGACCGCGAGTATCTCGAGCGGGACCCGGCGAACGCACAGACGTACAACTACCTGGCGTAAGGTTGTGGTACACAGCGAAAGTGAGAGTTCCCCGCAAAAAGATCTAC
>JAADVC010000953.1:0-13877 GCA_023334575.1 Pythium volutum | reverse complement strand
TCCAGGTGCGTAAGCTGTGGCAATGGAAGCGTGTGGAGAGTAGCGCCGGCGCTGCTCGCGCGCTGGCGGAAGAGCGCGCGGGCCTCGTAATAGCTGTCCGAAAAGTGGCCCTCAATTTCGGCGGTCGCAGCGTCAGGCGGCGCGGGAAAGTACGTGTCGGCGGGACGGAAGTCGTTGAGCGCGTGGAGTCCGAGGCCCGCGGCGGCCACGGCGAGCGTCGACTTCCAGTACAGAATCATTAGCTACAGCGACAGAGAGTGAAGAGGCCTTGGGGGGATTCGCGAATGGCGCACAATGTTGATCCCTCGCTTCGATTTTGAAAAGCTCCAACGTGGAGGTTGGAGCTTTTCAAATCGAAGCGAGGGAATGAGCGATTAGGGGTCCACATCTTCAACTCAAAGCTGCTTTGGTGGCTTCCGAGTTGAAGGCCCGACTCGCACTCGCGAACTCCCGTTAATTTTTGGTCGAAAAAACTGGGACAAGTTTACAGACCAGGATTATTTTCCCTCTTAAAACCGCAATTTGCGCATAAAACGTACAGAATCCCAGGATTTCACCAGGATTTTGGGCAGTACAATATGCAAAATCTTAAGTACGAAATGCTCCAGCTAAAATCTTCTGGACGGGCGCCATGAATATGGGATTAGGATGCCTAGAAAGCTCTATGCATGTGGCATCTAACGCTACAGCGGTCAGCTCCGCTGCCGTCGCCTTTGCCCATGTACGCGGCGTCCATGGTGCGTGGGGCACAATGCCGACGCCCCACCAGCACCCATGCGCCTGAGTAGTGAGTTGTTGTGTGTACTACGTAACTATGTATCCGTTCTCGAATACACTCGCATAACTTGAACACACATTCCGTCTCCACGTGCATAAAATGGTCATAGTACCAGTAGGTCAGCACGGTTTTCCGAGCGGAGGAGCGGTATTCGTGTGGACCACACATTTTTTGCCTTGGGAGGCTTCCATGCTTTCATGCACATATTTACCTGCCAATAGCCAACAAAACGTCTGTGTCGTGAGTATGTTTGGCATTTATGGAGTCTAAACTTGACAAGAAAGTGACTGCATGCCACTATATAGGAGGAAAAATGTGCGCGGCTTATGGCTTTTCCACAAACACCTCCAAATAAGAACCCGAACCCCACATCCCCAGGACGATAGAAGGCGCTTCGCCCAACTAATCCATTATAAAAGGGTTTACGTGGGTACATTCGCGCAACTGCCAGACCAACATACGGCCCCTCCAATCGAAAGATCCGCATCACCATTCCGAAATTTTGGGAGCGCAGGTCGTGCCTATCTCACTTCCCCCACGCGCCAGCATTCCCTCCCCGCCCTCTCCCCTTGCGCACGTTTGCGCGTCTGCGTCGGCATTGCTCACTTTGAAGTAGGCCACACCACCACCACCACCACCATGGCGAGCAAGCTGCTCGACATTCTCTACCACTTGGCCATCGCGCTCGCTGCGCTCGCCACGTGGGGCCTCTGGCACCTCCAAAACGACTTTGAGCCGGACGACGTGCTCTTCCCGTCCATGACGGTTGACCACAATGTCGAAGACTTTTTCTCGGACAACTACTACCAAGCGCGGGCGCTGTTTCGCTCGCGCGCGCGCGACGCTGGCGCTTTGCTCCACGCGCTGCCGCTCGCCGACCACGCGCATCTCGACCTCTCGGTCGACGTCGCCGTGCTCAAGGGCGCCAGTGACAAGGTCATTGTGCACTTGTCGGGCACGCATGGCGTCGAGGGTTTTGCTGGCAGCGCTATCCAGTCGGCCATCCTCCAGAACTGGACCGCCGTGGAGAACGGCCCGACTGTGCTGTTTGTCCACGCCGTGAACCCATACGGCTTCTCACTGGTACGTTATATGTATAGTGAGCGATCTCTATTATGCCCTACATTTTTACTAATGCGTGTGTGGTGCTGATGGTACTATGATAGCTGCGTCGCTTTAACGAGCACAATGTCGACCTCAATCGCAACTGGCTGTCGCCCGCTCAGTTTAAAAACTTTTCGGCCGCGGACGCCAACAAGTTTGGTTACATGAACGTCTTCACGCTCTTCAACCCGACGCCCGACCCGTCCAACTGGAAGAACTGGTACTGGCCGAATGCCGCGCTCTCGATCGCGACCAAGGGCATGGGCGCGATCAAGCAGGCCGTCGTCTCGGGCAACTACCACATGCCCAAGTCGATTTTCTATGGCGGCAACGAGCTCGAGCCGAGCCTCGTGGCGCTGCGCGACTTCCTCACGACCAACATTAACTTTGCGGCCGTCACTAAGCTCGCGGTCGTGGACGTCCACACGGGACTGGGCCGCTCGGGCGAGGACACGCTCATGCTCATGACGCCGACCAAGATGAGCCTCGCCAAGACCGTCTTTAACCAGGAGTTTGACTATGGCAACATTGCATCCATGGACGACACCAGCAACCCCGTCACCCAGGGCTACAGTGAAGTTGCCGGCTACGTGGCACAGGGCATTGCCGAGCTGCTGCCGGCGCCGGCGTCGGTCGACGTGGTCGCCGTCGTGCAAGAGTTTGGCACAGTACCGGGCGTGTTTGTGCTCAAGGCGATGGCCCAGGAGAACGCGTTTTACCACCACGCGCCGACGCGGCGTCTGCCGTACGCCGAGCGATTGCGCGACGTGTTTTACACGCACGGCAGCGAGACCTGGAAGTTCACGGTGCTCTGGCGCGGCGTGCGCGTCTTCAACAAGCTCCGCAAGAATTTTGCAATGTGAGCTTTTGGGCGAGATGTTGCGCGAACGTTGCGCGATAATGCCAGTGAATATTTTGCAAACCGATATGGCTACACGAATGCATGTAGAAAGGATAACTCACTTTTTGGGATCAGTTGTCACATTCGCGCAACCTTATACTGTACACGAGATGGCGAGCAGACGAGGCGACGCTGAGTGACAGATACTCCCAGCAGCTCTCAAGCACAGGACAATCGCCATGGCGGGGTCGTCTGCGTGCGAAAACGTAATCCACGGCCCGATCTGCGTGCCTGACTCTGGCCAGAAGCCGGTGGCCGACTTGACTGTGGCCTCCTCCCACCACGCACGCGAGTAGAGCAGAGCAGGAGCTTGCCAGCGCTGTGGCGGAATCTGCTCAGTTTCGCATTTGCCAGCCGCACGCATCACCACATCACCACTTGGGAATCCATCAAAATTCACACTCCAAAATTCGCCATGGGTATGCTCCGCCACATCGCCTTGGGATCCGTGGCCGCCACGGCCGCCTATGTCGCGTTCCGCATGCAGACCAACTACGGACCGCCCGACATTCTCTTGCCGCCGTCGACGCTGAACGGGACCGTCGACCAGCACTTCGCCGAGACCTACTACCACGCGCGGGCGCTGTTCCGCAAGCACGCGACTGCCGCCGGCGCCGTGCTCCACACGATCCCACTCGCCGAGTACGAGCACTTGGACCTCACGACCGACATTGCCGTCTTCCTCGGAACGAGCGACAAGGTCATTGTGCACTTGTCGGGCACGCACGGCGTCGAAGGTTTCGCTGGCAGTGCGATCCAGTCGGGCATTCTGCAAAACTGGGGCAACGTCACAGCGGGCCCGACCGTCATGTTTGTGCACGCCGTGAACCCGTACGGCTTCTCCATGGTGTGTACCCCGCCACGATTCCATTGATAACGTGTTGATAACTGACCTGCGTCTCCGTGTGCCATCATAGCTTCGCCGCTTTAACGAGCACAACGTCGACCTCAACCGCAACTGGCTCACCGCCGAGCAGTTTGAAAAGGCGCGTTCGGTCGGCCCCAATAAGTCGGGCTACATGGACGTCTTCACGCTGCTCAACCCGGGCACCGACTCGCTCCAGTGGGAAAACTGGTTCTGGATCCGCGCGGCCTACGATCTCGCGACCAAGGGCTTTGGCGCCATCAAGCGCGCCGCCGTCTCGGGCAACTACCACATGCCCGAGGCCGTGTACTACGCCGGCAGTGAGCTCGAGCCCAGTCTCGTGACGCTGCGCGACTTCCTCACGACCCACATCGACTTTGACCGCCTCGCCAAACTCGCCATTATCGATGTGCACACGGGGCTCGGACCGTCGGGCGTCGACACGGTCATTCTCATGCCGGCGACCACGCCGGGCGTTGCTGAGCGCGTGTTCCCGCAAGAATTCGCAGCCGGCTATGCCGTGCTCGTGCACGACCCGACGGAAAGTAACGCTGTCGTCAAAGGCTACAAGGAAGTGGGCGGCTTTGTCGCGCAGGGCATCGCTGAGCTGCTGCCGGCGTCGTCCACGGGCGAGGTCGTGACGCTCGCGCAAGAGTTTGGCACAGTCGCGCCCATGTTTGTGCTCAAGGCCGTGGTCCAGGAGAACTCGTTCGTCCACAAGGCGCCGGCGCAGCGGCTGCCGTACGCCGAGCGGCTGCGCGACGTCTTTTACACGCACAACAGCGCGTCGTGGCGAGAAAACGTGCTCGCGCGCGGCGTCACGGTCTTTGAGAAGCTCCACCAGCACTTGTCGACGTGATCCGGAAGGGAGCCACACCCCGAAATGATTGACTGTGAGACAAAAAGGGTTCAACCCATCTATAACCAATCATATGTCGTGTATCACAATTATAGCCAATTAAAGTGCTTGTGGCTCTTCTCTCAGAGCTGACCAACATTCTCATTTGCTTCGATGTGACAGTTGCCCTTTGGCATTGGTTTCTGACGGAATCACAACCCACCACTCTTCAAAGGACCATGGCAACGCCAAGCGACTCGCCGCAGCCGCCACCACAGGCGCCATGGCCGCCCACCCCTCGATTTTCTCCTGCCAAGCCTCGGGCCCACACGAAGACCTCCAAGACATCGGCGTCGCCGTTGCGCTCGTGGCGCTCGGCGCTGCTCGCGCTGTCGCTGGCGTTCTGGTTCCACTTGTACTACCAGTTCGCGCCGCTTGACACCTTTTGGCCACCCACGAAGATTGATCGTGACGTCGAAGAGCACTTTTCGGACTCGTATCTCCAGGCCCGCGCGCTGTTTCGCGAACGCACGCGCGCGACCAGCGCCGAGCTGCACACGCTGCCGTTGGAGCATATCAAGGATCTCGATCTGACGATCGATATTGCCGTTTTCCGTGGCGCAAGCGACAAGGCCGTAATCCACATCTCGGGCACCCATGGCGTCGACTGCTTTGCGGGCAGTGCGATCCAGTCGGTGCTGATCGAGCGTCTGGGCAACACATCGGATGCAATGGTCGAATCGCCGACTCTGATCTTTGTCCACGCACTCAACCCATTTGGAATGGCAATGGTACGTCTGCATGTATGTGATTTTTGGTACGCTCGGTGGTTCTAACCGTTGCATTCGTTTGTAGCTCCGCCGTTTCAACGAGCACAACGTGGATCTGAACCGCAACTTTTTGACGCCGGAGGGTTTTCAGGAACGTGGCGCCAAAGACCCGAACGCGTCCGGCTACGTCGACCTCATGGAGGCACTCAACCCACCGCAGCCGACCGCGAACTTCGCGTGGCTCCACAGCTGGATCGGCATTGTGCATTACGCGTTTCAGCACGGCGTTGACAGCGTCAAGCGAGCCGTCGTGGTCGGGACCGTGCACTTCCCCACGTCGCTCTTCTACTGCGGAAATGACCTGGAGCCGAGCGCGCAGCTGCTTCTCCAGTTTCTACACGATCGTCTCGACTTTGCAGCGTTGCAGTCCGTGGGTGTGATTGACGTCCACACAGGATTCGGTCCTGCGGGGTACGATACACTCATGCTCGATGTCGCCGCGGATGCTATGGCGCTGCAAGCCGTCTTTGAAGGGCGTCGCCTCGACGCGACAGGGGACAAGAGTGATGGCGCCAAGAGCGAGTACGCAGGCGCGAGCGGTCCTCTGTGCTCTATGTTTGCGTGGCTTCTGCCGGCGCACGTAAACACGGTCTGTCTCACGCAAGAGTTTGGCACGCTTGCGGCGCCGTTCGTGCTCAATGCGCTCATCCAGGAGAATGCCATGTTCCACCGCGCGCCGTCGCGCCGTTTGCCGTATGCGCAGCAGCTTCGCGACGCATTCTACTTGCACAGCAGCGTCCAGTGGAAGACAGACGTGGTGTCGCGCGGCGTCACGGTCTGGGAGGAGCTCGAAGCTCACGTCTACGGCGACACGCCCGCTGCCACAAGCTAATGAGTGTACCCATTTTGCAGATGGCAGGAGATATCCCTCTACAGCTCAATACCTCCGCTATGTGATCCACAAAAGGTTACGTTTCAAATCAACATTGTTTTAAACACCACATAATCTATCGTACCCCTCTTGTGCGATTGGTTGGCTCGGGAGTGGCCGGCGGAGACCGGCTTGGTTGACTATGAGAACCTGGCGGACCTGCATTCGTTTATTCGCCATCTACGAGACTCTGTGAAAATGGTGCGTACCCGCGTACCCCCTCTGCGTCTATAGAAAGACTGTGGAGGACTCATGCTGTATATGTCTATGTATTCCAGCCCAGCAAGAAGATTGTGAAGAAGACCTCGTCGTCGGCGCCGGCCGCCAAGTCGACCAAGCCGTCGGGCTCGTCCAAGCCGGTCAAGAACCCGCTCTTCGTGAGCACGCCCAAGAACTTCCGTCTCGGCGGTGACATTCAGGTACAGTGATTGAACCGACCACGCCTTTTTTTCTCTTTGCAAGAGAAGAAAAAAAGCGACGCGCGGGGCTGCGATATCTGAAAGGAGGCAACTCCAGATGTCTTCGCCTCGCCGTCGCGCGGGTTCTCAATCCACCAAAACTGTGTGAGCCGGATGAGGGTGTATGTGCTTGTGACCGTTCTCTCACAAAGAGAATAGGAAGGAGCACGGAGCCCTCGTCCTGGCGTAGCGGGTCCCCCACGACCGCAATGACACAAATGCTTGTGGTGGCCATCCCTTTATCCCTAAACGGGAGATTGGATGGAACACCTCAAGGGTAAAGAACCAAACCATTCTCTGCAACGTCCTCGCTTCTTCCCCGAGGGGATCACGACGTACTAACAGTCGTTCTATTCCAAATAGCCCACGAAGGACCTCTCGCGCTTTGTCCGCTGGCCGCGTTACGTGCGCATCCAGCGCCAGCGCAAGATTCTGTACCAGCGCCTCAAGGTGCCGCCGTCGATCAACCAGTTCAAGAACACGCTCGACAAGAACAGCGCCGCTGATCTCTTCAAGCTGCTGCTCAAGTACCAGCCTGAGACCAAGGTTGCCAAGACGGAGCGTCTCCGCAACATTGCCGCCGGCAAGGAAGAGGCCTCGGCTCCTCCGGCCACGGTCAAGTACGGTCTCAACCACGTCACGACGCTGATTGAAAAGAAGAAGGCCAAGCTCGTGGTCATTGCCCACGACGTGAACCCGATCGAGTTGGTCATTTTCCTGCCGGCGCTGTGCCGCAAGTTTGACATTCCGTACGCGATTGTCAAGGGCAAGTCGCGTCTCGGTCAGCTCGTCCACAAGAAGAACGCGGCCGTGGTCGCGCTCACGCACGTGAACAAGGAGGACAAGGCCAAGTTTGACTCGCTCTCGCAGTCGTTCAAGGCCAAGTACGACGAGGCCGCGCTGCGCCGCAAGTGGGGCGGTGGTATCATGGGCCTCAAGACCCAGAAGAAGCTCGAGCTCCGCGCCAAGGCGATCGCCGCCGAGGCCGCCAAGAAGGCGCAGTACTAAGTGCTGTCGTCCTTTTGACGTACGAGGCGACCTTGACTCTCCACTCTACGGCTTTTTTCGTAGAAACCTAATGGCTGAATAAACCACTCACATTGAAAAAAAAGAGATGGAGACTGGTTGCGCTTGCACTAGTCCTTCAAGCCGGTGCCAGGGGATCCTTTCGTAGCCCTACAGATCAGCTGTCGCTGTGCCATGCGGAATACGCGAGGGCAAGCGCGTCATCACTCCGGACGCCGGATTGATGACGCGCATGTCGGATTTCCGGACTCCGGAAGCTGGAGAGAGACTGGGAAAAATGTGCATCATCCATGGGGATTTCGCTTGACGCGTGATTGTGGGTTAGTGCTGATCTATTTCCTTCGGACAGACCTTTGGTAATGTCGTCTAAGGATCGCCATACGGTTGCTGCAACACGACGCCATCGTCGGAGGCGATCCCTGGAACGGGACCATTGGACATCCTCTTTCGCTCCGGTCAGGTACAGTGAGGAAGTTTACTCATGCGCACTGACTGACCCGAATGATTAGGATCCCCCCGCCACCGTGCCATACGGCACCGCACGCAGCTGCGGCCACGCAATCAGTCCCGCTTCAAAATCCAAACGTTCCAGACAAAAAAGAACGCCATTGACGTTGGCACAAAAGGCGTTCATTCGCCAACTTTCCATCTTCCCACCACCAGCACAAAACAACAACGAGTGCTTCTGAGATGGCGTCATCATCCGCCATGGAGACGGCAGTGTTCACCGCGTCGCGCGACCGCATTGCCGCACTTGCCGACATGCGCCGCGCCGCGGGCCTAAGCGACATTCGCTTGGAGGTCTCGGTGGCCCACACCAACCAGCGGCTGCGTGCGCGCTTCTGTGTGAGACTATGGCGGTCCACACACCCGCGCGGCGCGTGGGCCTTTGGCATGGAGATCAAAGAGGCCACGCAGTTTGCGCGCGAATTGAGACACCAGGCCAAGAAGATCCACAGAGGTGGCACACATTGCAAGTGCCCGCTGTGCGGAGAGCTGCGCCACGAATTCCAACGGTGGCGCGCACTGTTTCCGGCGTTCAGCTCGCTGGGCAAGCGCCACGGCGACGCCAAGTGCCGAATGCTCACGCAGTTTTTCTACCGCGTCTTTGCCGTGCTCGCGCAGCACGCGCCGTGGCTCCAGAGCTGTGAGCTGCTGCGCGAACTGCTGAGACGCACCGAGACGCTGTGCCGAATCGCGAATACCGACGACGACGACGACGACCGCGCGGCCGCGCGTGTGCTGGCGTCGCTTGTGCGCGTCACGCCCGTGATTCGCTCGCATTTACTGAAGTATACGAGTGTGGCGTTCCGAAACGGCGAGAGCGACTGCAGCATTTGTCTGGGCAGGCTCGTGGAGCCCACCGAGACGAGTCTTAATCTGACCAAGCCCACTACAAGTACGATATCAACTCGGACGCTGCAACCCACTCAAGGCGTGGAACTTACGTGCGGCCACCGCTTCCACGACGCGTGCATCAGTCTCTGGTTCCACACGCGGCTCAACTGCCCCGTGTGCCGACAGACGGCAAACCCATCGGAATCGTAATAGGGAACCCCAGTATACTACTCTTTATGACGCGCTGGTCTCGGCGTCAATTTCTGTGAATGAAAGCAGCAACTCCATGGCGTCCTTGTTGTCGCGCAGCGTCGCAAAGTGGAGCGCGTCCTCGCCAAACGCATTCTTGGCGGCGACGTCGGCGCCATGCGTGCGTAGAAAGGCAATCACGTCGGTTTGGTTCTTCTTGGCCGCGATCATGAGCGGCGTGTACCCCTGCTCGTCCGTGTGGTTGACATCGCTACCGGCCGCGACGAGCAGCTTCGTGACCTCGAGGTTCGGTCGCTCGCAGTAGCACGCGTGGTGGAGCGGCAGCGAGCCGTTCTACAGTGGTAGTATACCCATTGCATGAGACCTCCCACCGCCACGTACTAGTAGGTATTTTTTGGGTGGTGCTTGTAACGTACGACGTTCGTGATGGTCGCCTTGGCGTCGGCCTCGAGCAGCAACGCGACGCAGCGAGCGCTGCCCGTACGCGCGGCGTTGTGGAGTGGTGTATTGCCAAACTAAATAGTCCACAGCGTTAATTGATCATGATCATGGTCGGAGAGGGTTGGTTCGGAAACCGTGGGACGTGCCTGGTTCTGAAGCTCCACGAGCGACGCGACCCGCTTCTGCTGATCCACTAGTGGCACGACTGACTGGTTGTCATCGTGCTGCTGCTGGATCTTACAAAGCACTTTCTTGAGAATGTCGGGCTCGTCGCGGAACGCGGCTTCATGAAGCGGACTGTTGCGGTCCTATAGTCTCACAAATATGAGATCTCACTCTGGACGGCCACCGTGACTCTGTTTGTACCGGAGTTTTAAGTTCGCCGAGTAGTGCACCAGCCTCGAGCAGGATTTCAACGACGTCTTCATGGCCATTCGAGATGGCAGCGATCAGCGGCGTTGCGCCATACTACAGTAAGGAACTCAAAACACTCGGATCCCTCGAGCGATCTCAGCAAACCAAAACGAGAGGACGCATTCGCACCGATTGCTGGCGGTGCCAGTTAATATCAACGCGCTTGGAATCGTCCGCGAGCAGCGCCGCGACTTCTTTGGCGTCGCCGTTCGAGCTCGCGTCAAAGAGCCGCAGCGTCTCCTTGGTCACTTCGCGGTTCGCGCTCATCGGAAAATGGATGGGACCGCGTCGTTTCAAAAGATCGGCACGGTCACTACATGTCACTCTAACGAAGGACGATTTAGCCTTGACCATCATTCCGCTTCAAAACCGAGACACGGCCCGTGTCACACAGGATCACGAAGCACCGCATTTCTGAGAACAGCCCCCACAGAACACGGACAATTTTTTTTTCTAACGGCAGCCACCACCAAGCCTAGAAGACAAAGAATGAAGTCGACGGCGCTGCTCGTGGCGACGCTCACGACGCTCGGGCTTAGCGGCGGTCTCGCCGTCTCGGTGCACGCGCGTCGCTTTTCCGAAGAAGCCATGGGCGACTCAACGACCCAGTCCGCAGCGACCTGCCGCACGAATGCACTCCACAGTGTGGCCAACGCGCTCAAGGACCCACAGGATGATCTGAGCAAGAAGCTCACGGCCTGCACGCGACCGCTGCTGTTTCTGTCGTACAAGTGGACGAGCGCGGACCAAGCCAAGGCGTACTGCAAGGGCGACCAGTGCCGCGAGATTGTCACGCGACTGCGCGCGTTTCCAGTGTGCACGTGGGAGGATATACCAAGTGACAGTGACAACGAGCTGCTCATGCTGCAGCGCGTCTACCAGGACTGTGCGTGAGGCATCATGTAGCCGTCCCCATGGCGACGCGAGGCCTCTTGGTCGCATTTACCTTTGCTACGGCATTTTTCATATTCTTTAATAGAGGCTCCCCCTCATTCCGCATTCTGGAACAACAAAGTTGCCTGATCAGGGTCCAGTCGGCCAAGCGCCAGCGCTTTTTCCCCCGCGCGCCTGAACAGCTACAGGTGTGAACTCCCCTCCCCCACCAGAAAAGACAAGAGGACGACGCATCGGAACAAAAAAACAAAAATGGCGGGACGCGGACGCGAGCTCACGCTGCCGGCGTGGATGAAGAAGCAGCAGCAGCAGCAGCAAGCCACGGCGCCTGCGCCTGTACACGCCCATGCACCACCCGTCCATGCGCCGCCCATGCGGGGGCCGCCCGCGCCGGCGCCACGCGCCATGCCGCCACCGCATGCGCCCACGGGATTCCCCTTTAACCAGCGCGCGCAGGCCGTGCCGCCGCAGTTTGCCGACGCGCCGGTGCGTTAATATGATCGCCAAGAGGTTGCTTGACATTTACAAGCTCATTCTCTCTCTTTGGGTTTTACTATAGGAGCCGACGAATGGCCACGCCAAGGACGAAAGCCGCCGCTCGCGCAGCCGCGACCGCGGCCACCGCGGTAGCAGCAGCCGAGGCGGCGACCGCGACCGCACGTCGGCAGCGTCGTCGTCGTCGCGCCGCACGTCGCGCCGCTCGCGTTCTCGCTCGCGGGAGCGCAGCAGCCGCAGCCATAGCCACCGCGACCGGGACCGCTCGCGCGACCGCTCGGACAAGCCGCACCGCTCGTCGTCGCGTCGCTCGCGCAGCGGCTCGCGGTCGCCCGTGCGCGAACGGCGCCGCCGCCGCAAGTCCAACTTTGACGTGCGTCCGCCCGGTGTCACCGAGGAAAACGCGGCCGCGTACGCTGCACAAGTAATTCTCCAGCAAAACATGGCGGCGCTTTCGGGTGCCGTCGGCCCAGCGTCGTTTGGACCGCCACCGACCAATGGTGGCGGCTTCTCGGCGGCGCAGCAGCAAACGCGCCACGCGCGCCGCCTCTACGTGGGCGGCATTGGCGACGTGCAAGAGCCCGAGATCCAAGCGTTTTTCAACGACGTGATTGACCGCGCACTGGGCGAGCGGCAAGAAGGCGGCGCCGTCGTGTCGGTCTACATTAACCGCGAACGCCACTTTGCGTTTGTCGAGCTCAAGACGATCGAGCTCACGACGGCGTGCATGAATTTGGACGGCGTGAGCTTTCGCGGACAGCCCGTCAAGATTCGCCGCCCCAATGACTACAACCCATCGACTGTGCCCAAGGATCTCGGACCGATCCCGCAGCTCAACCTCGCGGCGCTGGGCATTGTCTCGACCACGGTGCAGGACAGCCCGAACAAGATTTTCGTCGGTGGCATTCCGTACCATCTCAACGACGACCAAGTCAAGGAGTTGCTCCAGGCGTTTGGACCGCTCAAGTCGTTCCATCTCGTCAAGGAACTCAACACCAACATGTCCAAGGGGTACGGCTTTTGCGAATACATGGACCCGAGCGTGACGGACCAGGCGTGTCTCGGGCTCAACGACATGAAGCTCGGCGACAAGACGCTCACGGTGCGAAGAGCCATGTCCCAGGAAAGCGCCAAGGCCGTCGCGAGCGCCGCTGGCTCGGTGAACTCGGCGCTGTCGATGGGACTCGACCCAACGTCGGCGGCGCTGCAGACCATTTCGCTCGCGGGCTTTGGGCTCGGTGTGCCGCTCGGCGCGCCGTCGCGGGTCATTATCCTCAACAACATGGTCACGCCCGAAGAGCTCGAAGACGAGGAAGAGTATGTCGACATTTTGGACGATATCAAGACTGAGTGCGAACGCTTTGGCGTCGTGCAGTCGCTCGTGATCCCGCGTCCGCGTGACGGTTTCCACACGGCCGTCGGCAAAGTGTTTATCGAGTTTGGCGACGTGGCCATGGCGCAGGCCGCGTCGACCGAGCTCCACGGCCGCGGCTTTGCGAACCGGATCGTGTCGGTCGAGTTTATGGACGAGAGCAAGTACGCGCAACGGGATTTTTCCTAGGAGACGACGAAGAGACACCCACACACTATCCAGCACATTAGAGATCGACTCTCTCTGAGCCCACAACGAACGAACGAATCTACGACACGAATGACGAATGGAATTGCGATAGCACCTACAACACTCGCCTCACTGTCTCTCGTCGCGTATGAGTCTGTGTGTGTGTCGTGTGTGTGCTGTTCGCTAGGCCTCTCTCTCTCTCTCTCTCTTTCTCCAACGCCCGACTTCCAGCCAAGGTTCTCCAGCTCTATGACGCCACCGGTGGTTGCGACTGACCCCGTCACAGCTTTTGTTTTTGCTTTTGCTTTTGCTTTTGCTTCGTGCTTCCGTCTTTTCTTTTCCCATTGGTTTGCTGACACAGGGGAGAATGCGTTTCGCTCGCCTTCTCCCAATACAACATTTGACACGTATGCTCTCTTTCTTTCTTTGCCTCCCAAGCTCGGTTATCGATATCAGTCGTCTGTCTCGTCCGGAGCAGAACGACCTTTCGACCACTGGCCAATCAGGGGTCCACGGACTTGACTGATTGATGGGGCTGTGACATGTGAGAACGTCCACAGCGGGATTTTAGATTTGAGGAGCCGCTGCCCAATTTGTCTCGCCTTAGCCCTCATTCCCCCCACAATCAAACCAAACCAAACCCACTCAGATCTGAGGGTGGGCGTAGGTCGGCGACCATTTTGGTCGTCGGCCACGCCTGCTCTCACCCGCAACGGAGGGAAACGATGGCGCGTGCGAGGCTTTCTAGCTGAGGACCACTGCAGCCTGGCCCAGGCCCCTGGCCCCTCCACCCTCCACCAAAAGACTTGACCGTCCGAGGTGGAGGCCCCTTATATTTTAGAAAAAAAAGACT
>JAADVC010000952.1:0-13884 GCA_023334575.1 Pythium volutum | reverse complement strand
TCCGTGCTCGTGCTTCTAGAGCAAGAACACAAGAGGACGCGCTATTCCTCGGCCATAGCACTGCCCTCTTGGAGACCGCACACGATCACTACTGGGAGCGCAGTCTTCGATTTGCCCCACTTTTCAGACGCACTTCGCAAATGAACGCTGTGCGTCCCATGGAGCTGTCGTCGGTCGCTGAGGACTCGGTTGAGATCGACGACGACGCCATGGACCGTGACGATGTCGCACTGCTCAAGTCCACAACGCACGACGAAGCCCCTGAAGGGGGTATCGCATCAGGCTCGGAGCCCGCGGCCAAACGATGGCGCCGCCTTACGGGGCTCGGATACATTGTCTTTGGTGCGCTCAACATTAGTCTCATGTCGACCTGTGTCAAGTACGTGACCCACTTCGTGACCTCCCACGAGGCGGTCTTTTGGCGCAGTCTGCTCTCCTTTGGCTTCAACTATGTGCGTGCTTACAGTCCGCAAGGTCTCTGATACAAGGGACGGGGTCTCACGCTCTTTGCTTTGTCGTTTTACCTAGATTCTGGTCCGTGCGACGCACGTCAATCTCACCATCTCTCGTCCCCGTGCCAAGCTCTTGCTGCTGCGGTGTGTCTTTGGCACACTCTCGATTTGCTTCCAGTTCTACGCGCTGTCCAAGATGCCGCTCACCGACGCCGTCATGATCGTCTTTACGAGTCCCGTGATTACATTTGCACTGGGCGCCCTTATTCTCCACGAGACCATTGACCGTATCGACTTGGCGGCCGCGATCGTGTCGTACTCGGGCGTAGTCGTTGTCACGCGACCCGCATTCCTCTTTGCGTCTTCCCCCGCCACAGCGACGGACGGTGATGCGAGAACCGACGGCATGCTGTCGGCCATGGTCGCGGCCGTGTGCCAGGCGTGCGCCTACATTGTCATGCGCAAGCTCCACGACGTGCACCACGCTGCCTCGATCCACTACTTTTCGGGCTTTGGCATTTGCTTTTCGCTCGCCATGCTCACGCTTTTCCGGGTGGTAAGACGACTCCTTGTCTTGTGGATGTCAGCGTATTCTGTGTTTTCAGCCGCTGACGATCCCGACGCTGTGGAGCGTGCGCGTCGCGCTGGTCGCAGCGTCCTTCTTTGCCTGCGTCGGCCTGCTCTCCATCACGATTGGCTTTCAGCGCGAAAAGGCCGGCATCGCATCAGTCATGCGGTACTTTGACGTGGTCTTTGTGATTCTCTGGGACGCGACTCTCCTTGGCGAACGCGTCCACGCGCTGACGCTCGTGGGCGGCGCCATCATTCTCTCGGGCGCGTCCGTGATCGCGTACCGCAAAGCCAGCTATCCCAAAAAGTAAAAATAAAAAGAGGGCATGGAAATAATGGTCATGTTTCCAACAACGTAAGTAATCGGAATCCAAAAAAAGACTCCCCCAAGGAAAAATGGTAAACGGTGTGAAAGAGGCGTGGATGGTCTGGTAGATAGAGACAGCCACTCACGGCTCGATCGCGCCGTACGATCGTTGCTTGGGTGTGGACGAGTAGAGCGGCGACGCACGCGGCGTGATGCTTTGGCGCAGCGTGAGCGTATAGTCGTCGTACTCGTCCAGCGCCACGACCGGTTCGCGCCACTTGGCGAGCATATCGGGTGTCCACACAAAGACAAAGACACCGACGCAAAAGGCCGCAATGAGGTGGCCACAGAGTGCGGCCGGCACGACGCACAGTGGGTTTTCCAGTCCGTGTGGGATGATCATCCACCAGAGTAGGTAGACGCCGTAGAGCGGCAGCACGACGCGTGCAAAGAACCAGCTCACGTAGGTCGTATAGTAGAAAAACGTATGGAGCCGCGACTTGCCATAGCCGAGTTGCTCGAGAAACGTCGCAAAGTTGAGCGGGATGACGGCAATCTCGACCAGCAAAAACAGCGTAAGCAGGTACGCGTCGAGTCCGCAGCCGCCGTAGAAATTGTAAAACAGGTAGGGCGTGCTGTGCAAGCAACGTAACGATAGGGTCAACGATTCGCCCGTCGACATGGCGGTGGATATAGAAGGAAGCGTGAACGTACACGGCGACGATGTGGTGCACGAGAAACACGTGCCACATGGGCACTTTCCACCGCACAATCACAAAGATATCAAAGAAAAAGTATCCGCACGCTGTAATAGCAGAGAAAGAAAGCGCAATCAGTATGGGGGGTTTGGTTGCTTGCCTTGCAATGAATATGGATATGGGAAAACGTACATACAGAGTAGAAGGCGCCAGCGAGGTCCATGGAGTAGACGGGCATGAGGTCCGGTCCCCAGTCGTTGGAGAGGAGCACGTAGAGCATGGCGGTCACGATGAACGTCGAGTGGATCGTCGAGTTGACGCTGCCATGACAAACAAACTCAACAGTCATGCGCCATTCTCGAACGCACCCAGAGGAACCAATCAACGCACATACCGTGAGCCCCAGTCGCCTTGCTCGGCGTGCGAGAAATCGCGAAACACTTTGATGTGTGTGGCCGAGAGCCGCATGACGACCACAAACATGGCGGCAAACCCGGCGATCGAGAGCAGCAGTGCCGCCAGCGCATGGGCCGCCATCGTGTCAAAAAAAAAGCAGTCGGAAGGTGGTGACGTCGGCGGCGGTCGCGGCTTTTGTCTGTGCCTGCGGACGCGGAGAACTGACTGCACGTGGGGAAAGTGTAGACGTACGTCGGCCGTCTCCTGTCTTCGCGATGCGGGCAGCGCTTTTTTTGCGGATTGCGCCGTTGGCCGCCAGTCCAGTCCAGTCGGCCAGAAGGGCGCCTGCTCATGGACCAATGCGATGGCCTCCCCATCTCCCTCATCAAAAAAGGATCCGCTTTTGCGGATTCCGTAGAGCGCAGAGTGATGGTCACTGGGATAAGTGAGACCAAACCATGCGCTCCACCAATCAAATTCATTGTAGAAAAATACGTTCTATAGGGGTAGGGTTCAAGACGCCCACTGGTCAGTCAGCTGAAAGAGATGAAGTCAGCCGGAATGTGGTGGATCCCAACCAACTATCGTACATCAGTTCTTTGAATATTTCTAGCGCCCATCGAATGAGTTTCGTAAACGTTATCCACTGTATCAAGATAATTTTCAAATGGAGTCAAGCGCGGGAAGCTCAGGTGAATGCGACCAGCCAGCTTTCTGCCATCACAAGAACCTTCACAGCACGAAAAAATCGGCGGTCGCATCGCTCGACGAGTGGGAAAGCGTCACGACGTCGACGCGCTGGTCACTGGACGAGCGCGGCAGCGACCGCGGCGTCGCGACGCGCACGTGACCGCTGTGGCCACGCGGCCCACGGACGCGCTTGTGGACGACGATTGTCGCGGCCGCGACAGTGCAGGCCGCGCCCACGACAAACAGAATGATCGGAGACCACGAGGTAGTACCCGTAGCAGCTTGATTGTCGTCGCTTGCGAGCTTCACGGTGATGGCCGAGGCGGTCGGATCGCATTGTGGGAGACGCGCCGACTCGCTGTTGGTGCATAGGCGACAGGACGAGAATGCGACGCAGCCGCGCAGTGAGTGGCCTTGGGTGTTGCAGCGCGGCTCGTCGACGGCCGAGATGTCGGAGGGAAGAGCGAGCATTGCTGGTAGCTGTGCACAGGACGGTGGCGTTGGTGTGGAGAAGAGTGTGTCGCCCAACGACGGACACACTGCGAGACTCGCACTGCGTGGCGAATCGCGGTACTTGCAGAACCGACACGGTGCACGTGCAAAGCATTCGCTGCTGCTGCCGCTACAAGTTGCGTCGGCAAACGCAGCGATCCCCGACTGCGCATCGCCGAACGAGACAAGCGACGCACACTCGCGCGACGACATGGGAGACGACGGACGCGTCTCTTGCTGGAGCTTGCGAGTCGATGCAGTCGTCGTCGTCGTGAGGAGCTGCGTACAGTTGAGCAAGTGGGCCGATTGAAGTGTCGTCCGCGTCTTGCAGTACTGACACGAGTCGGTGACGCAGCCCAGACCACCGAGCGTCCCGCAGGCGCGCTGCGTCATCGCTGTGATGCCGGCAGCAACGTCGCCCGACGACACGAGACCGGCACAAGGATCTAACGGAGCAATCACTGGCAGGGGCTGTGCGGTCGCCGGCGTCGAGGCAACCAGGGCATTGCAGGGCAAGTACGGCGTCGACTGCGGCGTGAGCTGGACGCTGCAGAACCGACACGACGACGAGAGACAGCCGAGTCCGCCGCGCGCGCATGTTGCGTCCGAGATCGCTGCGAGTCCCGCGGCCGCGTCGCCGGGCGATACGGCCTGCCAACACGTATCAGTTGGCATCATTGTTGTTGATGCTTGTGTCGTGATACTGGAAATAATCGGCAGCACGATCGACGCTGGTGATTGCGAGCACGCTAGGAACGGACTCGACTGGCGCGTGTCGCGCGTTTTGCAAAAGCGGCACTGCGCCGTAAAGCACCCGAGTCCGCCAAACTGGCAGGTCGCATCCGCCAATGCACGGATCCCAGCATCAGCATCGCCCAAAGAAATGAACTGCTGACAAGGAGACGAGGCTACCGTCGTCGGTAATGGAGACGGCTTGGCGATCCCCACAGAAACCAAAGACGATGAGCCAGGGGTCGTCATCGCCGATGCCGTGGAGAAGACCGAGCAGTTGAGGAAATTCGACGACTGTGCTGTCTCTGTCGTCTTGCAGTATCGACACGCGTCCGTGATGCAGCCCGTGCCATTGGTGCCGCCGCCATTGACGCAGCTCACGTCCTCGATTACTTCGACGCCGGCCGCCGAGTTCCCAATCGACGCAAACGCTGTGCACGTGCCTACCGCGTGGACTGTGGGCACGTAGTTTGGATCAAAGGGGCACCCTGGGAACGGTACGTTGGCCGCGCTGAATGTGAGTTTGCAGTACCGACACGTACTGCTAAAGCAGCCGACGCCCACGCAGGGCGACTCGTAGTAGGCGAGCACGCCCATCTTGGCGTTGCCCTCGTCAATGGCGTGGAGACACGGATCGTCGACCTGGCACCAGTCGGTACTGCCCGTTTGATCCACGAAGACCGCGGCCTCGTACTTGAATGGTTGGCGGCGCCAGTCGCTCGTAGTATCGGTCACGGCCGTGAACGGCAGAACCGTTTGATTCAGCTGGGCGGTGGAGACGCCCGTGTCGGCGGTCGGGAGCATGGCTCGAATGTCCACGGACAGGCAGCCCAGCGGCGAGCACGACGCGTTTCGTGCTTCCGGCCCGGCGCGCTCTTGGATTGTGATGGAGAGAAACGACCGCGCCGCGTCAAACCGAAAGCAATTGACACAGGATGAAGTGGAGCTCGTCGCGTTGCTGAGACTCGCTCCGTCTTGGTTCACGACCGACGAGATCTGGCTGCCCGCTGGGTAGGCGACGACCAATGTAAAGACATCACCCGCCTTGGTATAGGAGAACCGCAGTCTGAGGTGGTCGGGTGTGTGGCGTTCAAACTGGAGCGTGTACGACGCGTTGGGCGACACGATCGGATGGTACAGCCAGCCACTGGATGCTGGGATATACTGGCCCGCGAACGACAGCGTCGGCTGTGGAGACGTCGCGGTCTCGACATTGTTGCGGTAGATATGGAGTTGTCCATACCGTGTCGGGTCCGTATTCGCGTCGACGCTCACAACGTCCACGTTGACGTACCGCTGCGGACACGCCAGCCCCCAGGCGGGGCTGCGTCTGCAGTTCGATGCTGCGTAGTACTCCCAGTCGGGCAGCAGCGTCGCGCCGGTCAGGCCCGAGATCGCGCCGAGCTTGTCTACCAGCGACGTTGAGATTCCGCCGTCGCCCTGGCGGTCGCTCACGGCAAACTTGACGTCGGTCTCTTCAAACGTGAGATCAGTCGCGACGATCGCCGTGGCCATAAGAAACACATTAAAGAGCCGTGTGCCGATCGCTGGATTGGTCACGTTGAGACACGGCTGCGACTGCCACAAGCGGAACGTGCAGTTGGACAGGTACATGGGGCCGTCGTACAGCTTGATGGCCATGCGTGCATCGCTCGCACGGTCCACGGCGCTGTCGGAGCGGTTCTCCAAGTAGTTGACAAACTGCCAACGGCTCGTCACAAGGTTCCCTCGGTTGCGCGTGCCACCGACAAACAGCGAGTTGGCCACGTACGTTTCAATGGCGTCGCCCGACGTGTCGCCGCGCGAGAGGATCTGGAGACCTTCGGTGACGTCGCCGACGATCCATTTGTCGAGCGTAAGCTGGAAGCTGCGGAACCACCCACCTTGGCGACTGTGGTGCACGAGAAAGTCTCGGAGCACGGGCATTGTGTCGGGCGAGTACGTATAGGGCGGCGAGTACGTTTGCTGCGGCGCGTCGAGTGCGTCCAAAAAATTCGGACTTTCAATCTTGAAGCCGACCTCGACCGAGTGGGCCACGTTCCGTGCCATCTCGCCCAGTGGTGCCCGGAACGGGTGGACCGTGTCGTACTTCCCCGTGAGATAGCTGAGCCCCTTGACGCCGAGCCGTGTGTCGATCCAGAACGCCGTGCCTTCGACGCCGGCCACGACATTGTCGGTGATCGTGTTGTTTGGGTTCGTGAGGTAAAACGCGCTGAGTGCGACCTCGGCGTCCGAGCCGAGCCGCACGTGGGTGAGCTTTTCGCGGACCAGCACGACCAGGTTGTGGCGTAATGTATTGCCCGTCTCGGCGCCGTCTTCGAGCATGACGGCGTGGCCCGTGATATTGTACAACACGTTGTAATCGACACGCACGCCCTGTGTGCCGTGGAGCACAATGGCACGGAAATTCGAGTCGTGGATCGCATTCGCCACAAGAAACGTATCGCTCGGCACGCGTCCGCACAAGTGGAAATGCATGGCGTACCGTCCGAGCTGGTCGCCCTGGCCAAAGTTTTCGAGCTCGATGCCCTGGACTTGCACGTGCTGAAAGCCCTCGAGAAAGAGCATGTGGCCGCCAACGTCTGCGGCCATGTCGGAGCCAGTCTCCTGACAGCCGCGGAACGTGATGCTGCGCGAGAGCAGTCCAATCTCGGCGCGCTCGTCGACGCCCTCGGAGATGCGACCATAGTGCATGAACTGGAGCGGTCGGTCGAGCTGTACGCCCGTTGGTGTCACGCCCGTAATGGTGCGTTTCTCGGCCTGGTGCGGGTCAAAGTCGGTGGATGGGACCACGATCGTGTCGCCGATCTGCCAACCACTGGGCAAGTCCAGTGTGAGTGTCGTGTCGCCGGCCTGCGCGGTTTCCTGGAGCCGCGTCCACGAGCGAGACGACGCGCCGGTCGCACCCTTGGCGCCATGCAGTGCGAGCGTTGCGTTCGCGTGGACCACGACGGCCTTGCGCCGCACGTCGGGACCGAGAAACGGCGACGCGCACGCCAGTTCAACGACGGCTTGACGGGTGTACGGCGTCTCACGCGAGCCAATGCGGAACGTGCCGTACACGTCAATGGTCGCGACGTGTAGGAACGCGTCATACTCTGGATCGACCGTCAGCGTTGCGTCCTGCGAGACCAGCAGCAGTCCGTGGACCGTATTGGTGCCGCGCAGCACGAGCGTGTCGCCCGCTGGGATCGTAAAGTCGCTCGGTTCGACGTGGTTCCGCCAGTAGATGACGGCGCCTCGCGCTATCATAGTACCATGGGCAGCGGCCAGCAGCGCCAGCGCGTAGATAGCGCGCTTCATGATTGTACTCGTCTCGGGCGTTCCGTTCCCGCCAGAGAAGGATATTCGAAAGTGGCCAAGCAAGAGTGAGTAGAAGACTGAAGATGGGATGCCGAGGAGGAGGAGATACTTCATGGTAACGGCTTGTGACACGTGCGACGCCATGCGAAGGAACCGTGAGGCTGATAACAGACCACCGAAGAGTGTCAGTGTCGTGGAGGCTCGAGTTGATGGTATCATTGCCATGGGATCCTGACGTGGGACCGGCAAATCGGCCAACGGAAGTGTCCAAGAACGGTTCTGGAGACGTGACAGGCAGCACTCGAGCCACCAAAATCGAGGTACTCCCGATATAGTCGCTGGCGTGCAGCAGCGACAAAGCCACGGCTTGTTCCGTTCTCTGAACCCAAGGCACCGTCTCGCACATGGCTGAGTGCGAAAGGCATGCAGACTTGGAGGACCAGCACACTGGCGAGCGATTACCTCGTTGTGTTTTCAGCGAAACCGGATGAGTCCTGCCGAATGCTGTGCTTCCGCAATGGAACCGTAGTATGGCTTGACCACCCCAGCATGTCCAGGATGCGGCATATTTGAAGCCTTCAGCGGATATCGCTGAGGTCTTCTTGTCTTCTCGTGTGTTTGCTCCATCCGTGTGACCCCGTGGTGCGCGCTTGGCATGGCTCGCTTCCTCTCACCTATATTTGGATCCATTGGGGTTTAGCCAGTTCCCTTCAACAGCCGCTTGACCCCCTCGGCAGTGCCAAGCGACCCAAAGCAACCAAGTGAACAAGCATGGAGGCAGCACGGGGGCGTGTCGACGCCGTCGATACCGTCAAGGTCGTCGTGCGCGTGCGGCCTTTAAACGCCAAGGAGCGACAGGAGCAGACCAAGAGCTGCGTGCGGCTCGCAGCGTCGCCCGACGGCCTGAGCAGTAACAACCGTGCCGACACTGGTCCACAGCAGCTCATTGTGGGCAAGGACCGCGCGTTCACGTTCGACGAGGTCTTTGGCATTGACAGCTCGCAGCAGGTAAGTACAAAGTACTAGTATACTGGAGGGTGCGAGCCGCTGAATTAATACCTGTATTTCTCTATAGGACGTCTATCGGAACAATGTTGAGGCGCTCGTGGACTGCTTCCTCGAGGGATACAATGCCACGGTACTCGCGTACGGACAGACTGGCACGGGCAAGACCCACACCATGTCGGGCGCGTCCATGGATCCGAAAGGCGGTCGAAGTGACGACTTCCAGGGCATTATTCCGCGGGTACAGCAGAAGGACTGTCCTGTGACAAAGCGGTTGCTACAGGCTTTACTAACTCAAGGGCTTCTTTGCTGCCAGGTCATTCGCGCGATCTTTGACAAGATGCAGACCAACCAGCAGCGCAAAGAGTACAGTCTGCGCATCGAGTATATTGAGATCTACAATGAAGAATTGCGCGATCTGCTCCACCCCGAGACACCGTCCAAGGTCCATCATTCAATCTTTCCCGTCCATCAATCAAACCTCGACTGATGACTTTTTCTTTCCGATTTAGCAACTGTCGATCCGCGAAGATGCCGAGGGCAATATTCTCATGGCTGGCGTCAAGTCCGAGACCGCGCCCACGAAAGAGGCCGTACTTCGTCTGCTTTCGCTTGGTGGCGCGTCCCGTGTGACGGGCAGCACAATGATGAACGAACAGTCGAGCCGCTCGCACGCGATTTTCAGTCTCCTTGTGCAGCAGCGCGACCTCGCGACCAACGACTGCCGCAAGGCCAAGTTCCACCTCGTGGATCTCGCTGGCTCGGAGCGCGCCAAGCGCACGGGTGCGGTCGCCGGACGGTTTAAGGAGTCCATCAGTATCAACCAGGGTCTGCTCGCATTGGGGAATGTCATTAGTGCCCTGAGTGACGACAGGCGACGACCCGGAGACAAGACCAGTGGAGGTGTCCACGTGCCGTACCGCGACTCCAAGCTCACGCGGCTCTTGCAAGACTCACTGGGCGGCAACGCCAAGACGCTCATGATTGCGTGCGTGAGCCCCGCGACCATCAACTTTGAAGAGACGCTCAACACGCTCAAGTATGCGAACCGCGCCAAGAACATCAAGAACCGACCGATCGTGAACCAGCAAAGTCAAGAAGACAAGCAGCGCAACGACGACGAGATTGCGCGCATGAAAGAAGAGATTGCGATGCTGCAGTCGCAACTGCAAGTCACGAAACCCCCATCGACCCCCAGTGACAATAGCCGCCCAGAGACGTCTTCTTCATCCTCATCGTCTTCTTCGTCTCGCCATCGCCGTCACTCGGTCGCCGTGAGCACCTCGACTATCCAGGACGAGCAAGAGCTCGCGCATCTCCGGAAAAAGTGCCGCGCGTACGCCGAGACGATCGAGACCATGCGTGGGCTGAACGTCGAGGCCATTACGTCGCTGGTCGCGATGGAGAGAGACATTAAGCCACTCGGTCGTCCCGTCCAGCAGCGGCTCAATGAGATTGTCAAGATGCTCAACGCCTCGGTGCAGGCCGTCGGCAGCGTCGAGTCGTCGGTGCGTAAATCGCTCAGTGTCGCGGTCACAGGGGATTCTACATCGATGGCACAAACCGCTATGATTGACCGAGATGTCCACGACCGTGTGGCCAAGGACCTCAAAGAAGCCAAGG
The DNA here is from genome assembly GCA_023334575.1 of Pythium volutum. NCBI lineage: Eukaryota > Oomycota > Peronosporomycetes > Pythiales > Pythiaceae > Pythium > Pythium volutum. Next base: position 3,616 of record JAADVC010000952.1, on the reverse strand, counting down.
CCAATCTCGCGCGCGACGAGCAAATTTTTGAAATGAAAAACACCGAGATCCAGCGCCTCCAGGCGTTTGTGAGCGAGGCCAAAGTCAAGAACGAAACGCTCCTTCAGCGTGTGCAAGAACTCGAGCAGCGCAGCCTTTTGTGGGCAAGTAGTCGGGGCCCTTGCATGGGTACTCAAGACAGGCAGAGTTCAATACCGGGCCCGGATGTGGAGACATCGCGTGAGGACGCACGGACGATGCCAGCCGCCGCCGACACAACACGGTCAACGTCGTCGCGTGGATTGTTTACGAAACGCACGGGCACAGCCATCGGCTTTGAGCCGCAGGAAGACCACGTCGTGATTGGTAATGACGAGGAGGAGACGGGCGCGAAGCTAAAGACTTCACGAGAGAAGGGAGTAAAGGATACCTTCGTCAAGCCGTCGACGGCAAGACGGAGCCATCGCTCGGGCGTGCGCGAAAGCGACGACGACGGACCAGCGACCATGTCCAAGATGGACAAGATGCTCGCGACGCTGCGTACGAAAGTAGAAGATCTACAGCACCAGAATGTACGTGTCTCTGTGCCACTAGCGACACCCACGCGTGCGTCAGCATCAGCGTCCTTGCTGGCGCGGCTCACGGGTTCGCATCGCAAGTCCAAGGGCGCTGGCGTCGGCGTGGGTTTGTAAACGCAACACTGGTTTATTCGATTTCTCATTTTCGGTTGCTGTGGGCTGTCACTTTTTTATCATTAGAGCGAGCTCCAGCATGGCCGAGAAGAATCGTCTCGGCGGTGGCAGCTCGAGCGGCAGCAGTACGAACGTGTGATTAGCGAGGCCGAGCAAACCATCGAGGCGTTAAGGACTGCCAAGCAAGTACTCGAGGATACGCTCCTGGACGACAAACACGCGTCACGCACGTCCACGCAAACGCCACTGAAGCAGTCCACAACATACGTTGTCATCGACGAGCAGAGCCCTTCGACCGCGACTCGCACCGACGTTCTGGAACTGTATGACGCGAGCATTCGTCGCCTGATCGAGTACAACCAGGCACGCCACCAAGTGCTGCAGCTCGTCAAGGACAAAAAGGCGGCCCAGCACAACGTCGACGAAGCCAGCAAACGCCTGAGTGCCCTCGAGATGCAAAAGATGCGTCAGAGCCTGTCGCTGCGTGAGAGCATTGCCGACGTCGCAGCGTCGTTGCAGCACATTAACGACAAGATTGAGACCCACGAGCACCGCACGGCCGACGAGATCGAGCGGCTCACCAAGCTCCGGGACCGTGCCGAGCGCAAGCTGAGGACATTACGGCGTCAGGAAGAGCACGAAGAGTTTTTGGACAAGGACACGCAGCAAGAAGTTGTGGACCTTGAGGAGCTCATTGAAGATCTCACGTCCCACATTGCGTTCCAGGACGCCGAGCTCGTGGCGGCGCGTGAAGAGATGGAGCTGATGGCCAAGAAGCAATCGCAGCAATCGCAGCAAGAGCAGCCACAGCAGCCGCAGCAGTCTCCTCTGGACGCACTCGCCCAGGTGGTTGTTGAGCGGCTCGGACTCAGGGACTCATCGAGTCGCACGGCGGTGGCACTGGTCAAAAAGTGTCTGGAAGATGTCGCCCGACTCAGAGCAAGGGAACAGGAACTGCTGAGCGAAGTCCAGGAGCGAAACGCAGCTGTAGGAGAACGTGACGCTGCGCTGAACCAATTAGAGGTCGGGCTCTCGGCTGCCCGCAAGGAATTCGACCGACGCCTGCAGCTACAGATTCAAGAATCCCAGCAGATTTCCGCTGGGCTCGAGCGTCAAGTCGTTCGGCTCACTTCGGCAGCAGAGACAGTGGCTCGTCAGCGCCACCACGATCCGCTCGACAACAAGCTGCAGCCACAGACACTCGAGCCCGAGCAGAGCAGTCTCCGCGACGACGAGTGGCAAAAGCTCATAATCAGCTGCCAGAAAAAGGACGAGTACATTACCGACCTGGAAAAGCATGTCGTGTTTTACAAGGCCAAGGCCAAGCAAATGCAGCTCCAGCTGCAGCAGCTCATTCGAGACTCGGCGTCCGGGAACCAACACGATCTCCACGATAATCACGAGACCCAAGCGGAAATCGTGCAGCTGCAACGGCGGATCCAGCAGCTCGAGACGGCCAACGACGCACTCATGAAAGACCTCGCGACCGCCAAGGTAGGTAGTTACACCAGACCTCACTTTCACCGATTGCCCTACGGTTGTACTGACGTAGCAGGACCGTCCCCTTGCTCTGTAGGTGTATCTGCGCATGTCCAAGAGCCGCAGTTCGACCGATGAGCCTCAAGTCGTGCGGATCTCCAAGAGCGAACTACGCGAGCTGCCGCGCCCTCCGTCGTCCACGACCGTTTCGCTCCACGACTGACTGACGGATAACCAATCAAAAAGATGTTGAAAAGAGCTGCTGAATTTTTCTAAGCTTACAAAACGTACAGGGCGTTCGTCACGACGTACGACTGGACTACGTAGTAGTTGTTGACAGTGGCCTTTTCCTCCGTCTTCTCATGAACTAGTGTCTTGAATGGTCCAGTCGGACGTGACGTGCGACTAGGTCCATGCTTTTTGATTCGTCTCTGTGACTCGATGATGGGCCAAAACGATTTCCAGCTAGTCGCTGCATGGTCAAGGCGCGCAACGAAAGACGTCATGGCGATACGACCATCGACCGTGAGCAGTTAATTTACCACGTTACGATGGCGCGCGACAGACTTCAAGCTGGTGCAGCGAATAGAGCAAGCGCCTCGAACCCACCCAAGTAACGACGCGAAAGAGAGGACGTCGTCTGCATCGCTCTCTGCTGGCGGATTGGTTCTCGGTGGACTGTTGGCACCAGGAGCGATTGCGTTCGCCAGGACGAAGACGACGCAGACCAGAAACGTCGTTAGTGGCAGTCGTGACGACATGAGAGCATACACGAAGCAGCGCATTGCGCTCCAGCGATGTCAACCTGTACAACTTGCATTCTACACTCGAAAATGCAGGTCTATCCGTGTCGGTCGAATCCTTCTCATTCAGACAATGAAGCGCGCGGTCGTAGTGTAGCGTCACCGTGCTGAGGCCGTCAGTCAAATGGGTCACGATGGATGCCTTGTACTACTACGTCGTACTACGTAGTAGGAACATGGACCCCTTACGAGTCATTGCTTGTGACCCACGGTCAACACGTTTGCGGTGGCGAGGCATTTGCGCCGCGCGTGCATCTGGCGTGAACCACAAAATAAAATTATGTAATCGAACACTCGATTCGTTAAGCGTCACAAGTAAAGGGCCAGGCGAAAAGAATGGAAGTGTTTTCAGATTGACCATAACCAAGTCAGTGGTCTTCCGAGACATGGAGAGGTATCTACAGAGACGGTGCCATCCGTTGCGTACTCCTTAGTCTAGTCATTCACGAACCTTACTCAAACTTGACGCCCGGCGCGTTCTCCTGGATCCACGACTTCACCACGAAAGCACGCGAGTACAGACCAAGCGACCCGCAGCCGTCTTGGTTGATCACGGAGCCGAGCGCCAAGTCGGATTTACCGGCACGCTCGACCACAATGGGTCCACCAATTTCACTGCTGCATTTGTTGCCAGTGCCGCCCGCGCAAAAATTAGTCGGGCCG
>JAADVC010000951.1:0-13889 GCA_023334575.1 Pythium volutum | reverse complement strand
GATTACGCCTGGCACGAGCACCACGAAGATTTCTACGACCCCGGGCACGAGCTCTACGACAACGTCGACCACGCCAGGATCGAGCCCCTCATCGCCGACGAACCCCGCGCCGGCTCCTGCTCCTGCTCTTGGCCCCCCTCCAAAGACGCCGTGTCCGTCCAAGACGGCTGGGCGTGCGCTCCGTGGTTGAGCCCAGCGTGGCGAGTCGTCGCTGACGAGTTTCTAAGTGTCGCTTAACGAGTCCGTCTCTCTCTGTGCGTTGTGTCGTCGTCGTCGAAGTCTGTCGTCCGTGCGTGTCCGTTTGCACTGCGTGGTTGCTTGTAACCCATAAATTGATGTGATTGGTGTTGCCCACGATTGTTTGATTTGTCCCAACGCAGTTGAATTGTTGCGATCTGTATCGTGGTGTGTAGGCAATGGACTAAGAGCGTACGATTTTGACACCAAAAACAGTCAGCCCAGCCTAGCCATGATATCCTCACTAACGACAGCTTCAGGGACTATATGCCCCGCCCACGGTAGCTTACTCCTACTCCATTGCCAAGATTAATCATGAAGAACATAGCCTACCTTAAGACATGAGTATAGACGTAGTAAATGACCATTCCCATGCATTCTGCTGGGCTCGGGTGCTGGATCGGTTGACATTGAATGCATCCATCGTCACCCCAATGCACACCGGAATTCCGGGTGCAGATCGAAAAGAAGATTGTAGCGATAAACATCCTCGTGTTGGACAGAGCCACATCACGTTCTAGATCACGAACCCGCCGATAGCGTAAACGGTACACATAAACACCTCTTCTCAACCCACACTTACTTGCTGGAAACTGCAAAAGTCTAAACCAACGACCCGCGTCCGCGCCACTGAAGACCAGTGATCCGAGCGTAGTCACATTGACTGTACCTTTTCGGGATGACCCCAATGCGTATTTTACACGAGTAGGAGACGCGAGGTGGAAACAAAAGGATGATAACATTGACTCTACTGTAGACGACACACAGTTTACTACTCACTACGCACACACAAATCTATATCGACGGATCTCAGCCTCACAACGCGCGAGCCACCATCTCTATCAACGGAGCTACGCCCGCAACGCGCCCTTACCCTTTCCTTTGAGGGTATCTGCGGAAGCCAGAGCCGGTGCCGGCACGGGAGGGGGCACATTTTGCACCGCACTGAAGGCACCTTTACCCTTTCCTTTGAGGGTATCTTCGGAAGCCGGAACCGGCGCTGGCACGGGAGGGGCCACATTTTGCACGGCACTAAAGGCCATATCCGGAGCGGTCATGCATTCCGGCTTGCCCTCGCCGCGCAAACGACGCCTCGCGGCCATACCCACAACGCAGTCGTCGAACGGCGCTGGCGTCGGCATTGGACCCGGCACCTCCACGGCTCCACCTGATGCCGCTGGCGCTGGCGTCGTCAGAGTATTAGTGACTGTCGCCGTCGACGGTTGTTGGTTGTTGGTGACGCTGATGGACGGCGAGTCCACGTTGTTGTTAACGTTCACGCTCGGCGGGCTGACAATGTTGTTGAACGTGAACGACGGCGGAGCGACGTTGTTGTTGACGTTCACGGACGGCGGCGCCACATAGTTGTTGATGTGGACGGACGGAGGTGGGATGTTGTTGTTGATGCTGACTGAAGGAGCCGCCATATTGTTGTTGATGTTGACGCTCGGACGGCTCACCGTGTTGACAACGTTCACGCTCGGAGGGTTTACTTTGTTGTTGAAGGTGATTGACGGCGGGCTCACCTTGTTGTTGATGTTGACTGACGGAGGAGTGACGATGTTGACCGACGGAGGGGCGGGCTTGTTGATGACGGTCATCGTTGGAGGCGTGACCTTGCGATCGATTGTGATGGACGTAGGGGTGACCTTTTTGTTGACAGTGACCAGAGCGTTACCGGCGCTGTTGGTGTTCGGAGGGTTCAGTGGCGTGTTGAAGTTCAGGGACGAAGGGGACACCGCTGTGCTCACACTGATCGACGTTGGCTTGGTGACGGTGCTGACGCTGGCGCCGCTGTTCACATTGGGCGCGGGCGCAACGACGCCGACGTTCTGCGCAATACCACCGGCCTTTGCGCTCGAGGGACCATAAGCGGACTTGGGGCTTAGCATGTCATAAATCATTTGATCGGCGGCCGCCTGACCTAGGAAAACTGACAGCGAGGCGATAGCGATGACGGTGATGATCTTTACCATAGTTACTGGAGGGTGCGGTGGTGCGAGGGTTTTAGTTGACGATGCTTGCTGGGAGGCCTGCAAAATGCGGAATGAGAAAGGTGGACGACGTGAGAGATGGAGAGAGGGAACACGCATCGGGGAAGATGCGAGTGAGGACTTGAGTCAAGCCCTTATATCGTCGAGGGCAGTATCCGAAGCATTCACTATGATGACCGACGGTTATGTAGAAACACACTTTGTGGCCGCGGCAGTTCTCGCCTATCGCAAATCCCTCGTACACTACAACGTCGGATAGGGCCACATGAACCCCAACAGACGAAGTCGTTCACTCGTAAAAGTGATTTCTCATTCACGATCATTTCATTACGTGTGTCTCCAGTACTCGTTCACTCTGAGGATACTTGGGAAATCCATATGCTACGCGATTGGGATTCTGGACCGGAAAGCCACAAGCTCGCGTCTCGTGGTAACTTGAATCTTGGGTTACGACGTCAGGGCACACTATCCATGAGCAACACGGCTGCAGTTAGTGTGACTTGGCGCCCAGAAGAGATCGCGAGTATCGCGTGTGTCGTTGATGAGGGCGTCATGGGTGGACCTTGGGTACCCAGAGCGTCATTTTATGTGCAAAAAGGCGAGATGTCACTAAAGGTTACTATATTAGACACATGCGCTTCATGTTATCCTCCCATTCCACAGCTCCATAGATTGGTCAGCAAATCTGCCGTGCAACCCTGAGTGGCGGTTCGACAGGATGTCGTGCACAAGAAGCAAACCCTGTATCTTACAGATCTAGGATGCAACGGTTGCCAATGCACACTCGCCTGTTGAACGCAACCGTAAGCGATGTAGCTTCTAGACGGATCTTGTCGCTCCCGCCTCCCTCTCGTGTCCTTATGGGCATCCCAGCGCGGACGCAGCGATCACCGGAGGTCCGTTCTGTTCCTCTTTGCTCTCGTGCCCATCTGACACGGTGTTTGTGCCGTGACGCAACGACGGCCAACCGTTTTTCTCCGCCCCCCCAAGAACGGCCCCACACGGATCCTACCCTTATTCGTCCAGTTTCCTGCCCGCTATGGCGCTAGCACTACCCTGCGATCCTCACCGAACGCATCGAATCGTTCTGAGAAAATCGATATGAAGAGCGTCGTTGAGATACAGTTCCTTCCTCCTTAGCGGCGGTCTCCTCTCTCAACTTGACGTGTGAAACTCGCGAATCCACAGCACCGCCGCCTGAGGGAGTAATTATGCGTACGTATATGAGTTCGCCTGAAATTTGGCATTTGGATCTTGAAGTCTCTTTATCGTCGAGAATCACTTCAGATATAATTATCAATTGATTGCTCATGTGCGTGGCTGAGCGCTATGTTAGCGATGTGCGACGGTGAAGTGTGAATACTTTTGATGGGCTGCACGGCCGTAAGTGATGCTGCGCTACGGAAAATGGTTTCTGCGCACACAGTGAAACCCACGCTGCAACACAAATAGATCGCCGGTACAGCTGAACCCTTTCGCGTTTCACGAGCGACGACCACCGCCCGTTGATTTTTCGCTTCACGTCGTTTTGCCTATTGAAATTGCGCTAGTCGATATCTGCAGTTCGTTTCTACACCTAGCGAAACCCGATCAGGGCATAATCGAACAGAGAAGGTGGTCGACGGCGCTTTGCTCCTCTTTGCTGATCAAAGAATCCTCCATCTCGATACAGAACATCTGACCGCTCGTCATCCTCGTCTTCTGCGTTCATGTCTTGAAACTCGGATACTATTGTCTGTAAACTCTCAGCTATACTGACGCCCAGGTTCTCCCCTTCATGTGGTTAGATGCACCCCCTCCACTCTGTCGTGCCACTGCTTCAAGACACATACCTGACCGAATGTTCTCATTCTGCATTTCCCAAACCTCCAATCCGCATGAAGATCATCACCAATATCGCCAGCCTCTCCCTTGCTGTTCTCACTGGCCAAGCAGCCGCTGAGCAAATGGCCCACCATCGGCACAGTCAAAATGCCGTTGTTAGCCGCAGTTACGACGGTCCCCCGAACGCCGACGCTGGCGTCCGCGTCAGCGCGCCGTTCACCAATGTGGACGCCGGTGCGCCGAACGCCTACGGTGGCGTCCGCGTGCATGCACCGTTTACCGATGTGGATGCAGGTGGACCCAGCGGCAACGGTGGCACCCACGTGCGCGTGCCGTTCGTCGGTGTTGATGTCTTTGTGCCGCCGAAAGCCAATCGCGCAGGTTGAGCGTCTTTAGGGTTCGTAGAGTGGAGAGGATAAATCAATACCACGTAAAACGTTTGTGTTTCCTGCCCTAAAAGAACCAAGTTTAGCCAGCGTTGCTCAACGTCAACATCATCATCAATCCCATCGCGATTGGAGTGTTTCTGCACAGCAATGCCACAAAAGGAATCACACTCTGGCTTTGCTGGTCTTCAGTCACCACGTCGAGATTGCGGGGAAGAGAGAGTCCTCCTTGTGTGTAGGCGGCTAGTACTCGTGTGCTTAGCCGTCTGATCTATCGAGGTATTGGGGGTCTAGAATTTGATGTGACTAAGTCTTACATAAGCAATAAATCCAATTAGCTTATCCCAGTATAGTGACATCTAGTGACAATTTTGGCGAACTGTACAAAAACAGGGAACGAAGGCTCACCTACGTTGATCGTGGATCAAGAGGTGTCCTGACGCATGCACTCCCTCTCACTTGAGAGAACTAGCCCCATCGCCGAGGAGACGATGGATCCTCGTAGGATAGGCAAGACTGGCAGATTCTGCACGAGATGAGACCTTGTGGGATTGCAGTCCAGAATATTTAGGATATACCATATGGTAATCTCCAGTCTCACTTCACATCTGGAAATCCCACGTCTCCATCTGTTAGCATATGGAAATCCCAAGTCTCCTCCGAGTTGAACGGATCACGATATGATTCGGAGTGAAGGCCACTTTTACGCGAGAGTGACCGCATCTGTTCATCTACTACGCGCCGCGTTGTGTATGGAGGAGGATGCACAAGTCGCTGCGCCAACTGACTTGAACGCCACAGTCATCCCCCTGCATCAAAGGTCATCCCCAGCACTTTAAATCCGCGGATACCCCATGATGTCAAAGGCGGCGTTTTGGTTACGCTCTGGGCTCACATTGAGTATCCCACTCCTCCTTTGTGTCCCTTGGATACTCCACGACGGTCACCTGATCAACTATTAGTTCTCCCATTCCGCATTTTGCCGACCTCCGAAGAAGAAGCAAGCAACACCCACCAAGGAACCGCTCCCGTCCCTATCACTACCACTATGGTCAAGATCTCGACCTCCATTATCATCGCCGCCACCTCGGCGTGTGTGCTTATGGAACAAGCGGCTGCTGATCAAATGCACAACCGTCCGAGGAGGCTTTTGGTTTACGGTGCGCGCAACGTGAACGTTGGTGTCGGTGCCGGAGTTGGCGCCGGCATCGGTGGCGGCTTTGGTGTTAGCACCGGTAGTCCCAGTGTCTTTGCCGGTGCTGGCGTCGGTGCTGACGTTGGCGTTGGTTTTCAGTACGCCAACTTCGGTGGTGCAAATGTCGGTGTCGGTGTAGCTGTGCCCAATGCCAACGTTGGCGTCGGCGTGCCGATCGTCGGTGCGAGCGCCAACATCAGGCCAGCGTCGGTCAATGTGAACACAGCGGTCACGCCGCCGTCCGTGAATTTCAACTCGGCGCTGAACGCTGCATCAGTGAGTGTGAACACCGCGGGGACGCCCGGACCAGTAAACGTCAACAACGCTGTTGTTGCTCCGTCAGTCAACGTTAACAATGCTATCGCATCTCCGTCGGTTAATGTCAACAACGCTGTCGCATCTCCGTCAGTCAATGTCAACAACGCCGTCATCGCTCCGTCGGTCAACGTCAACAACGCTGTCAACGCTCCCTCGGTCAACGTCAACAATTCAGTCTCCCCGCCGTCGGTGAAAGTCAACAACGTCATGAGCCCGTCGTCTGCGAATATCAGCAACAACGTCACGCCTTCATCCATCAATGTCGCCAACATGGTCAACTCGCCTTCGGTTAACGTGGTGAACAAAGTCGAATCGCCTTCCATCAATATCGAGAACACTGTCGGGTCACCATCCGTCGGTATCACGAACTCGGGTGTGACGTCATCCACGACAGTCACTGCCACGGGTGACGCACCTGCCTCATCGACAGTCACAAGCTCGACTACAGCAGGCATGGACACGACGACGACGACCTCAACGACGACAGGGACGGTTGCTTCAGCGACCGCCACGACGCCCGCTACCAGCTCCACGACCTCCTCGCCAACGGACCCAGCACCTGCTCCAGTTTTTGTCCCGGCACCAGTTCCAGCACCGGCTGAGATGACGTCAAAGTCTCCCAAGGGAACTGGTCGTTCGCTCCGCGCTTAAGTGAAGCGCATGTTGGCTGGTTGGCTGATGCTCAGCCCGCAAGTGGCAAGTGGGGAGAGGAGTGTCTTTGTGTAGAGGCGTTAGGCGTTTTGCCGTCTGCCTGTGTAGTACGCGTGTGCGTGACCGCTAGAGGTGTCAATGTCTTCGTGATATAGAATTTGATGTGACTTTGTTTTTCATGTGCGCGTTTCAGAAGGAAAAACACCGATATTTTTGGCGAGAGGAATGCGTGGGAACTACTCTAGTACGTAACGGCCATCGTTTTTCACGGCCATCATTTTTCAAGGCATGTCGCATATACGCGGATACTTCAGCCCATTGCTACGACCAAAAGTTGAGTATCTTCCTCTCCACCATCCATTGCTCCACGACACAGTCCCACTCTGGACTTGCTCATTCCACATGTTTGCCGACGTCCCACAATGCAGCATGCACTAACAACTTGAGTCATCCCCACCACCATCCGACCGCCCATTGTCGTCAGACACTACCAGGGTCATTGCCTCACTTTCCCTGTCTACCGCTGTCGAGCCAACGCGGGCGATCGGGTGCAGCTGGACGTCGGCGTTTTCAATGTCGGTCCACAGTTCCGTGTTCAGAATATCAGGACAAGAGGAACGATATATCCGTCCGACGTTCAATTATGGAATCCCCGATTATTTGGCCAACAGAAGATAAACGAGTGTCTTGACGAGAGATGTGTTCTACTGCTGATACGCACCGTCTTTACTAAGCATGCGTGCCCGTCATGATGCTTCGGCCCATATCGACGACAACCACACGACGAGCTTCTACGACATCGCCAACCACAGCGTCGCATGCACTTTGGTTTTGGTTTCACAGCGTTCATCTTAGCAGACGCTTCTAAACAATGTAACTGGATGCATGTATTGTCATCCTCTCCGTCGTACGAACCTGTCGTAGTATCAGTGCATGTCTGTGGACATTTACCGTATTCACCAAAACGCCCCACTGTTGACAATGTCATTTCTCAGGGAAGACTCATGCTGTGCAGTGCGTGATCTGTGGGATGAATTATCACGGCTGCTCGTTGCAATACCACAAACATACGACCGTGGCATGGAAGGCGTAAAATACTGAAGACGTGCGAACTTAACAAGGCATGGTATCTTGTGGTGTTGCCGTTAAAAATCCCAGCCACGGAACATATGGAAATCCCAAGTCTCACCAGTGAAAGGATCACCGAAAAAACGATCCTAGTGTAGAGATCTTTACGAGGCACTCGACCTCATCTGTTAACTCAAACGATGGGGAGACTCCACGCAGAAGATCGGACCTCATGTGTTGGCTGTCGTGTGGCCTTGTCCTGCGTACGCAGCGATTCGTTCTGGAAGTAACACTAAGTGGTACCGGCCACAGCACGACCGTTCAATTCTATACTAAGGCCAGGCCCATCATCACATGCTCGGTAACAGAGTTCCCCGCGCTGCTCTGACGCACCTCTTCTCGTAGATAAAACTCGGTATGCCCTCCGACGCTTCGCCTTAGCATTGCTCATCAACAGCGTCCTCATCCGACTTTCTCACTCCCCATTTTGCCGGCTTGTCAGCAAACCGGAAGCAACACCAACTAAAGCCCACTCCCCACCCTGCCACCCTCCATTCACCATGGTCAAGATCGCCACCATCGTCGCCGTCGCCTCACTTGCGGTGCTCACGGGTGAAGCGGTCGCCGAGCAAATGCACTCGGGGCGACAGAGGAGATATTCCGTGTACGGTGCGTCGAACCTGCGGGTCCACTACGGGGCGGCACCGAGCGTCGTCGCCATCAACAACAACATCGGGCTACCGGCCGTGAATGTAAACAACCAGCTCAGCCCTGCCTCGGTCAACGTGAACAACCAGCTGAGCACGCCAACAGTCCACGTCAACAACCAGTTCAACGCTCCATCGGTGAGCGTCAACAACGTCGTGCGTCCGTCGTCAGTGAATGTGAACAACGACATCGCGCCCCACTCTATCAATGTCAACAACTACGTCGGGTCCCCGACAGTCAGTGTGGTGAACACAGTCGGCTCGTCTTCTGTCGTTGTCACCAATTCGGAAATATCGATGCCTATGAGTGTGACGACCACTCATGGCGCGACTGGCTCATCGATGGTGACGTCTACGAGCCCTGGCACGAGCTACATGAAATCCAGCATCAGTGCGACGAAAACGACGCAGACGGACACCAAGCAGTCTACGAAGCAGACGGCGGTTCACGCCACGGTGGTGCAAGCTACGATCGAGACGCCAGCTCCGACTACCCCTGATACAAGTATCACGGATGCCGCGGTGGCACCAGATACAAGTTCTGCTACGATGGCCGTTCTGCCGAGCATGAACATGATGATCGCGTCGCAGGCGGACCCCGTGCAGTCGACGATACAGGCCACGGTGCCGACCCTGACCACTACCTCTACCCCGACTCCGACCCCGACCCCGACGCCATCAGTGACTTCTCCTCCGCCTTCTGAGCAGTTCAAGGCGATGACCATGTCGGAGAAGGATCTCAAGCAGTCCACGAAGCAGTCCACGAAGCAGTCAACGGTACCAGCAGCGATGGAGACAACGGTGCCAGCACCGGCGCCGACTTTGGCACTGACCGAGGAACTCACCACGAGCATGCCCCTGCCAACCACGTTTGATAGCAGCACCACAGATGCCTCGATGGCGTCCGATACGAGTTATGCCACGACATTGCCCACGCTCGGCATCACCACGACGATCACGTCGCAGACGGACCCCACGCAGTCCACGAAGCAAGCTGTGGCTGAAACTGCAGTGCCGACGCCAGCTCCGGCTTCTACACCGACCGTCGAACCGGTCATGAGCACGCCACAGCCGACTGCGATGGATACCAGCATCGTTGACGCCGCGATAACGCAAGCCATCCTCTCGGCGACCACATCACTGACGAACCCCGTGCAGTCCGTGAAGCAGTCCACAGTGCTAACCATGCCCCCGACGCCGGCGCCGGCATCGACACCGCTCTCCGAGCCTACCGCCGCTACTACTACACCGCAGACGAACCCCTTCCAGTCTACGCTCCAGGTTGAAGTGCCACCGCCGAGTACGCTATTCCCGCCGAAAATGGATGGACGGTCGCTCCGCGCGTGAGTGAGGAGATCTGCGTTGGTACTGGTCATCCCCCCGCTTGCAAATAGGAGAGCAGAGGAAGAGTACGATTGTGTCTAGATGTTCTGTGCCGTTTTAGTCTGTAGTGTGTGTTGACTGTGGTCGTTTGATGTTCGTGATCGAGAATTCGATGTGACTTTGTTTTTACCCAATGTGTTCAGCGAAATATTTGAAAATATGAATATCCGCAACAGGAGGCACGGCGTACGATTGGTGGTGGCATTTCTAGTGGAGCATAGCAAAAGGCTCGTCAAATTTCGCTGGGATAGGATGCTGAGGTAGAAAGGAATGCGGCCAGCGGGAACTCGCACAGTGCATGTGTTTTAGCTGCATAATCGATTCGTTTCGAGTTTTTTTTTTTTTTGTTTTTTTTTTGGAAAGAAGGTTCACATTCAGAGAGCTGGGCCCAGGGGCCCCTTGCTAAAAGACGTACTCCTGCTCATAGGTAATCGGGTTCACCGCTTAAAGCGGCTGTGGTGGTCTGATTCGTCTCGCGAGCGGGGCGCTTAGTGCGAGTGGGCGGGGTCTCTTGTTGGTGGTCATGTCGCTGTGGCGGCTGTGATCGTGTATGATCTGCTGTATGCGAGAAAGCATGTCGGTCATGATCGTGGGCTGTGTCCTATGGTGGGCTGTATCGGTGGGGAGGGTCGTGTAGAGGGCTGTGCGAATGTCTGTGCTGACGGATCGTGAGGTGTTTGAGCTGCTGAGGGTCTTGTGGTGGTCCATTGCCCAGTTGGCGAGCCAGTCGGCTGTCTTGTTGCCGGCTCTGAGCGTGTGGTGGAAGCGGTAGTCGTAGAGCTCGAGTAATGCGGACCGCGATCGTTGGAGGGGCGTCGTGAAGTTGCAGTGGGCCGCTCGGATACGGTCCAGGATCTGGTTTGTGACCAGCATGCTGTCCCCGATGACGGATTCGTTTCGAGTTGCGACGGGCTTGCTGGTGGTTTTAACTCATATAGTGAGTGGATCCAGTCTGTTACGTACCGTACTACGCTTTTACCAACAGTCTCTCCCAACCCCCCACCATTTCTCGGGGGATATTTCAGTGGTATGGTAGACTCGTAACCATCCGTTAAGTGCTGACAGCGAGGGTGGAAGGAACGGCATTTGCATACATGCGGGGTTAATAGGAGATGAGATATTCTGGTGTGGTGTTGGTACGTTCAGAATCCAAGCATTAATCTAGTTCCGCCGACGCCAACGAGATTGTGAGATGTGTCCTCCGCCATGAAGGTGGATGTATACGTCCAAGTGTGCCATGTGAAGTTGACATGAGATGAGATCACATCTACTACGTAGGACTCGCACATAGCGAAATGGTGAGCTCGCGCATCACCTTATCCATGGAACGACTGACAACTTAATTGTCTTTGTTGACAAGATGTGTTTGCCGTACCGGTATATGAAACTGCCGATGGTACCCACCACGCGGCACAAAGAGCGACTGGCATCGGCATTTTCACTAGGGCCATCGGAAAGACCGCGTCCACTGCAGACCATCCGTAGTACAATATGTTAATTACTAAAGGTTCAACATGCTGCACATAAACGTGCCACCAGTGGCAATCTGCTTTCCTACAAATCCAGTTGCTTGTTACTCCGGTGATCTCCTGCTTCTCTGTCACATTCCTGACTATCCGTGGGATCTTTACAGCGACCGGTGGGCGTTACAGTAGTAGTCGTAGACCCGAGACATGCCGACGGAGATGAGACCGTCTGGCGTTGGTGCGGACCAGAAGGCAGTTTGGTGTCAACGCAGTCATCATTGTACTGTATCCAACGCAGAAACAATGAGATAAAACCATGATCACGGGTACGAATGTATACGTACGGGCGAGCCACGTGAAGTTAACATGAGATTAGATCTTGTCGCGATGTGATCCAGATCCCCACTCATGAGGAAACTCGATCTCTTCCGTCTGCCATGAACGGAAGATCGCTTCTGCTAGATACGATTCCATAGTGGGTGCGGGTTGGTAATTTTGCGAATGAGGCTAGTACATGGCTCCTCTTCCTCCTCCGACTTCCTCATTCCGCTTTTCGCCGCCCATCCAGCACGCTCGTCCAACCACAACAACATAGGCCACCGCTCTCAACCCCACATGCTCAAGGTCGCCACCGCCGTTGCCATCGCCTCACTTGCTATGCTTAGCGGTCAAGCGGACGCCCACCGTTTCTGGTCGTATCCGTTCTACGGTGCGCCGGTCGTCAACGTCGTCCCCAACGTCAACGTCGTTGCTCCGGCAGTCAACGTCGTTCCGACCGTCAACTTTGTGCGCAGGGCCTGAGTCGACCCCAACATCAGACAGCGGGGATTTCAACTGCCGCACTGAAACTTTGGTCATTGTGCATACTGTCGTCGACCGCATGCCGTCAACGTGAACACTAGCTCAAGTAAAAATGCTAGAGCGATATAGCGATCGAAACTATACAGTCAAAAACTTGGTAAAACTGGTTCGCTTTGGATCGTGGTGCCCATCTCGCTCATCCGCTTTGACTATCGGTGATTTCCATTGACAATCCTCTGTTTTTCCACCCTCCTGAAGCGAGCCTACGAGTCTGAATTATAAGAGGTATCAGAGGCGATATAATCGACGCGCTGAGCTCTATTGTACTTGTATCGCGTTGAAGCAAAAATAATGCAAGGAAATAAAATAAGGGCGTTGTGTATGATGCACTCGTTGATCGTGTGCGGGAAGAGGCGGCGGTCACTGCTATTGAGACCAACGAGCCAGTGAGCACGGACTGAACAATACCAGTCAACGGCGTATCCGACAAGAGATCAATAGCGCACAGGAGCAGTTCCTGGCATTCGCACAGATGATCATGCTGAACTGTACTGTTTGCTCGGAGGATATCGGCCTAGCCTCGCGCAACTTGAGCGCGCATGGCTGCTTCGTGATCTGGAATCTGGCGTGGCTCTATTTTCACATGATGTGGTTGTCGTATGCGAAAAACTTGCGTGTACCCACCACACGGCACGGGCTACAAATGGCATCAGCTCTTTCAGTGGCGCAGAGCAAACAATTCGTTCGACGCTAACACGCCCCAAATGAACTTCGTGATGTTTAGGACACTAAATCAGTGACCATTCGAGACTATCCAGTCGACTGCCTTCTGTCACAGAATCTGTGAGAATGGGCGTAGTAGCATGCACGCCCCGAAAAAAAGCCGGCGGCTTTAATCAGACAATGAGATCTTGTGGAGTTGTGATCCACAACGCCAGTTGTTACTTAGGCATCCCTCATATACTCTATCGGCAGCCGCCAGGCGGATCACTCCTACCGAGCGTCGAATGAGTTGCGTGCGTAACACATGCAACGTTGACAGGAGATGACATCTTCTGGCCTTACAGTCCAGAATCCCAATCATTTTGGCAACTGGAACATCCACGTCTGTCGTGATATATTCTACCGCTGTCACCTTTGCTCTAATGATCGTTTAGTACATGGATGAGCTCTACTACAGCCAAACGAGAATGGGATTCTACAGGAATGTGTGAGCCCCATCTTCACATGCTCACACACAATGAGACGAAGGCTCAGCACATACACCCCGCCATCTCGTAGTCACTGAATCCGAACTCCTTATCGTCGCACTATTTCGTGGCAAGAATCATCTCGTCCAACATGTTCATTCTGAGTTTTGCCGACTTCCCAGCCAGCAACACGAACACCAACATCACTAAGATCCATAATCTTCATACCACCCTCAAGTCATCATGGTCAAGATCGCCACCGCCATTGCCATCGCCTTGCTTGCTGTGCTACCGGGTCAGGCGGCTGCCCAAGTAGTCACGTACGGTTCGTGGTGGCGATACAATCCGTTCTTCGGTTCTCCGGTCGTCAACGTCGTCCCGAACGTCAACGTGGTGGCTCCGACTGTCAACGTCGTTCCGAGTGTCAACTTCGTGCGCAGGGGCTAAGTCAACACCAACACCAAAAAGGTGGCACGGTCAACACCTACATGATCTCTCCATCCGTGATTGCTGACCGCAATCTGAACTATCCGTCAATGAATATGAGCAACCGGCGCTACATGCCCCTACCACCAGAACCAATAAAAAGATCTAGCCACACAAAACCGAAAAAAATGTATGGACGAGCTGATCGACTTGAGACTGCAGCTTACAAACGCCATGTCCCTC
>JAADVC010000950.1:0-13896 GCA_023334575.1 Pythium volutum | reverse complement strand
TTCAGTATATGTTGGAGATCAAAAACTCATGCAAATCGACCTGCCTCTTCTGCTCTCAATTTTGTATGGAGTCCGTGTTGCAGAATTCACCGGATAATTCCGTCGTTTCCTGTACGGGTGTGTTCGCACTGGGTTTGTAGCCATGGGACCAATTCCTATAATGAGAGACCCGTAGATAAAAATTAACCCCAAAAAAGGGCATTAATAGACTGAAGCCCGCCGCAAAGTGCGGTTTCCCCCCCCACCAGCTGGGACCTGCGGGTTAGATAATGAAGACTGCCTGTTGGAGGCACGCCTGGCCCGTCGCCAAGTGACGCTGCTGAAATCTGAGATGCTACCAAAATTCTAGCAGCAGTGCCCACAGATCCGATGATCTGGTCGACGACATGTTCGACACATGCATGGCGTAAAAATCATACCACCATATTCTAAAATGGTGGGTATAATTTTTCTAAAAGAGAATTAGGACAGAATTGGACAATTCTAGGACAGATTATCCGGCACCGTCTTGGCGAGGTTGTGCTTGGCCATGGTCGTCTCGTGGTGTTCAGATAGATAATTTTTCATTCAGTTTCGTTTTCATAGAATAATTCAACCGTGTGTCTACTGGACACGATCGCGCTCTTGCGGCAAATGCCGCACACCTGCGTGGCCATGCTGTAGAAATGGAGAGAAGCATGAGACAAACATCGACGTGCGATCTTGAATCGGTGTGAAATGGTGATGGTGGAACGCGCCCTGGACCGTACGCGGTCCGGGTATCCTAACTAACTACCGAGCAAGCCAACAACGTTCCCTAGGAGCCCGCCGTCAGGTGACCCGACCAGCATCAGCGCGAGTCGACCAGCAATCATCGCGAGCTTGAGTCCGTTTCCCACGCGGGTGTTTTTGGTAATCGTCTCTGGCTTCTGGTGCGTGAAGCGTAGCTCGACGAGGCCTCCGCTAAAAGTGTAGTCGCTGTCTTCCTCGTAATCGACAAACTGGTACTTGCTCAACGACCAGGGCACGGTCCCATAGAAGATGGCGCCCTCGCAGTCCCACTGGTCGCAGAAACGCTCGATGCGGTCCGAGAACGCGGCGACGCAGAGCGTGCCGAAGGTCGCGCCGGGCCAGTTGACAATGGGGTATTGTTCCCACTTGACCCACTCCATGCAGACGTCGCATCGACACGACGACTTTGTCACGAACACAAAGTGGATGGGGAAGCCCGATCGGTTTGAGATCTTGAGGAACTTCATAAGGGGCCAAAACGAGGCGTCCTGTTGTACCTGTGGTTCTTCTTGGGTAGGCGAGTCGGAAAATCGAAGAATGAATGGGAGCAGTCTGACCAAGAAGCATTCAAATCATCGAGAAGCAAAATAAACGACAGGTCATCTCCCCCGGTGAGGATTGGGTTGAGAATCAATCCGATATCCCATAGTTTCATTCTTGACAAGGCGGTCTCTTTTTCTTGCGGCCCTGCCACATGTGCAGCGGACATCTGAACTTTTCCACACTCACCCAGCCAATGCATGAGAGTTTCACAGAACCTTTGTGAGAGCAGACAGGCCGGTGTGCAAAAAAAAGAATCGTGGGTACACCAGTTAAAAAGGTCGTGTCAATGGTGATTTGTGCATTTTATGACGTCAATTTGTGGATCTTACGAAACCGATGTTCCCTGGCTGGGGACACGACGCGGAACGAAATCACTGTGCTCGGTCCTAACTGAAAAAGCTCATGATATCTCCAATGATCCCAACGTCGGGCGCGCCGACGCACACGAGCGCAAGTCGACCAGCAATCATGGCGACCTCGAGTCCGTTCCCGGTCTGGCAGTTAGAAGCTGTTACATCTGGCAGCTCGTGCGTAAAGCTCATCTCGGCCTTGCCGTTGGCAAATACGTAGTCTTTGCCTTCGTCATAGTCGAAAAAATGGTCTTTGGCCACGGTGCTGGGCATGTAGTCGAAGAAGACGGCGCCGACGCAGTCCCAGCGCGGACAGAAGCGGTCGACGCGTTCCGAGAAGCCGTCGACAGTGAGTGAGCCAAAGGTCCAGCCGGGCCAGTTGGCAATGGGGATGGTCTCACAGCTGCGCCACTCCATGCACACGTCACACTGGCACGAAGAGATTGTGCAGAAGGCAAAGTGGAATGATGTGGGCATGCGGTTCTTGACCTTAAGGAACTTCATGACGGGGAGCAAGTGAAGTGCTGCTGAGTGGGAGAAATGGAGAATGAGAGCGATTCGACCAATGCTGGGATACGTGATTGCGGCGGAGAGGCGCCTCACTCGCAAACGGATATCATGACAAGGGAGCGGATTGAGGTGGCGAATCAAGATACCCTGCTGTCTCCACTTTTCGTGCCACAGGTGCAGAGGACTGTTGAAGTTTTACTGTAACTGGGATAAAGAATCGTAGGTACATGTATCCAAAGAGGAAGAGAGCACCTGGGCGAACCCATCATATTCCGCAATGAAACCGTGGAATTGAACCTTGTCTACTGGAGGCAGCCGCCCAGGAGATGCTGGATTGTCTCACCCTACGTCATAATTAACATGGACCATCATTCACCTACATACACACCTGGATGAATGTCGCTGCGGTTGGGACCTCCACCTGGGTGCGTTGTTCTCACGTGGCAAGCAATGCGCATCAACCAATCGCAACCCAGACTGCAATGCTCACCTCCTCATTCTCTTTCCAATCAAGTTCTTTTCTTCATTGTGCTTGTTCTTTATGGAGGCGATGCGCGGCTGTGTGCTTGGTCACCACTTTGCATCTATATCGTTTACGACCACATCAACCAGATCGAGTTCTGGATCGCCACAGCTCGGCTTCGTTGCCGCTCTCGCAATACACCTCGATGAGGTTGAGCTTGGCTGTGATGCTCAGAATCCACAACTCGCTAGTGCAGGCGGTCGCCTGGTCATATTGGCGTGCTACTTTGTACACAATCGCGAGGTTGTCCATGGCCAATGCCGTGAGCCACAATTGTCCAGCATCGCGAGAGCGTCCTTGAGCATGTCGACAGCCTTGTTGACCTTGCTGGCTGTGCCAGTGGATAATGCCAGAACTCTCACACAATTCACTGGCAGACGGCTGCACAAAGAATGGAGGGTACAATCAAACATGATCCCTGGGTGAATCCAACCAACTTATTCTTCTTTCCAGACAGGACGGCTTTGCTCACAGTCGATTCGATACGTCCGACAATGGTGGACTGCGGGCAGCCACTTCCTGGCCTAGACGATGGTGCAAGACCTCCCCTCACTCCCCCCTTCGTTCCCACGGGAGGAGAGAAACCATCCTACTGGGATACACCCTCGCCACTCAATCGCTTCCATTCCTCCTTTCTCCCTCCCAGGCTCTCTAGTGTCACGGCAAGTGTGTCCTATGGCTTCTCCCCCGAGACAGAGTCGCTCCGGGTCAAGAACCGCACGTCGACACCGTTCCAGTTGGTGTTCTGCCCGATGTCGCACTGCCAGTGCGCTGTGTGCATGGAGCGGACCGACTGTGAGAGCGGTCCCATTCCCGACGGGCCCGACGCTACATTTGGCTGTCGAGCAGCCAAGTGACGCCACTCGCGGCCGTGTCCTTGGCATTGATCTCGGCCATTTGCCTGACGAATTCGAAATTGAACGACGCGCCGGCGCTGAATTGCTGGCCAAAGAGCGTCGCGTTCTGTACATACGACGCGCCGTAAACCCAGTCGACGACGTACGAGATCGGGTGGCCGCCATTCTCCTTCTTGCTGATCTCTTGGATGCGCGCCATGACCTTGCGCCACTCGGCGGCGGTCCAACCGATCTTGCCCTGAATCTTGCTAGGATAAAATGGGCTACTGAGAAACGAGCCGATCTTGAACGTGGCGTCCTCAGCCGCTTTGGTTTCGTTCAGTGTGACCGTGGTGATGATGGTAATCTGGGTCATTTGGTCCACGAGGTGGTCGACCGACATGTTGTCGATGATTTGGTCCACTCGTTCGTCCACTGTGAGCGCCGTGGTCGACGGCGCGAGCGGCAGGACCGCAAGCGGCGTGGTGGAGACCACGGCACCCAGAGAGGGCACGAACTCGACAAGGGGCACAATCAATAAGGCGTCAAATGTGGGGCTATGACTATGATCAAACCTCGCTCGAGAACGAGAAGTTGATCGACGAGAGGGCATTTCTGCTGACGTACCTTACGGGCAGTAAGCGTTTTAGTGCGGCCTAATGAGAAATACCTGCTGGCTGTGACGCTCATCCGAGCACGTCTGCAGGTTGAAGTTGTACCACATGTACAATACGATCCCACCAAACAAACGAGAATATAACTTAGTGTTTTGCATGGTGGCTTTCACGGATGGTGGCGATTCTCGAACAGATTGTGGTGCTGCGTGCACTTGAGGGCAGCAAACACCCCGTCGATCACGTCGCAAACGTAGTTTTCGGCCAAGCAAATGCCCCAAACATGGTTCAGGTGCCGCAAAGTGCTGCGCCGATTATAATCAAAATGTGCATCATCCGCCTTGGCAAAATGGATATGATTATGCGTGGATTTTCCCGAGCAATGAGTCCGATTGCGATCAGCAAAACGGCAAGACTCTTTCCTTTTTGACTTTGTATTCAAACAAAGCCCTTGTCCACGTCTGGATCGCCCGCAAGTAATCTCGGCACGGTATGGCGGACGCCAGTCTACGACCTGTATCAGTTCAAATGCGGCCGCACAGAGCTCCTGCACTGGATGTTGGACCCGATCTAGATACTCCGCGTCGAGCACCACTAGATGGCTATGCTATCGTGGCGATCTAGTGGGCGTCCTACTCAATCGAGATGCTCCATTTCGTGCATCTCAATTTATGCTCCAGCAAGGACAGTACGACGTATAGCTTACGTGGGCCGCGTTCGTGCTTATGGATCCGTGATGATGGGGGTGTGGGGGTAAATCCTCGACACTCATTGACAACTGTAGTTTCGGCTCGACCAAACGGCCGGACGCCTTCGTCGCTGAACGGTTAAGCGTGTAGAATCCGCTCGTCCGCATTGCCGAGAAGGCTACCGGCGCCACTGAAGTAGACGACGTTGAACGCCTAGAAGTAGATCTGTCACGCGTATCCCAGACTTCAAATTCGAGAATCAACCCATCATCAACGTGGCTACATTTTAAGGATTCATGCCAATGATGTTCATGAGGTTAAAAGCGACCACAATGGAGATTCAAAGCTATTCCCACCATGCTCTTCCTCACGTAGCCTTACCGCAAGCTATCCGTGCGCGAAGTGAAGTCGCTAGATCGCGCTCGCGCCGAACGAGTCCAAGACCGTGCCGTTCATTTTGACCCACAAAGACTGGAGCATGTACAAGCCGCAGGTTGGCCAGCGCCTGCTGAGCGTTGCCGAGCCCGGCGACTTTATGGTGGCGTTCAAGCCCGAGGGCCAATTGCGACCTGTACAACACGACGGTCGTGTGTGACCCTCTGTGTGCCACGTTCCAATTCATGGCGGCCAACTACGTTTTCGTTTCGAGTGAAAGTGCAGAAGAGCACTATCCTCCTCTACCAAGCGGATTTCCAGGCCGCGTTTGATTTCCTTTGCTGTGGTGCACAGGGGCCTCCATTTTGATATCGGATAGTTTTACGGTCCAACGGACACGCCCCTAGTGATCTCGCAAACATGGGCGTGTCCGTCTCAGGCTGGCCAAAGTAGCGTACGGGGGACGCAGTTTGGACGCACGCACATTTGTTGTACAGAAGCAAGTCTCCGGCGATATTTGGAGAGACATGGCTACATGACCTTCACTCTGGTGAGCCCAAGCTGACTTAGGTTCGTTTTGTTTGTATTCGAACCTAGTGGATCTCCACACTGAAGGTCCCCCGTCAGACGCCAACCCACCAGTCTTCCCTTGCGACAAAATGGCCGAGTTCCAGGCCATCATCCTCGCGGGCGGTCGCGGCATCCGACTCTACCCGCTCACGGACGAGACGCCGAAGTCGTTGCTGCCGGCCAACGGCAAGCCGCTGCTCTGGTACCAGCTCAATTTGCTCGAGTCGTCGGGCTTTAGCGACGTGCTGGTCGTGACCGTGGGCGACATGCTGCCGCAGATCCAAGACTATGTCACGCGCGAGTACGACGGCAAGCTCCACGTCGAGCTGTGCGAGGTCGAAGACAACATTGAAACGGCCGACGCGCTCCGCGAGATTGCCGACAAGATTAAAAAGGACTTTATCGTGCTCGCCGGTGATCTCATCACGGACGCGGTGGTCCACAATGTGGCCGACGCGCACCGCATCAATGACGCGACCGTGACGATGCTGCTCAAACCACAAGAGCCGCTGGACAAGGCCAAGGGCGAAAAGCCGCGCCGCGAAAAAGACCTCACGGACTGCATCGCGCTCTCGGGCAGCGACGACCGCGTCGTGCTCATTGAGCAGGCCGTCCACGTGAACGAAGATCTGTACATTCCCAAGACACTGACCAAGCGGCGCACGCAGTTTACACTACGCACGGATTTGTATGATGCGCATTTCTATATCTTTTCGCACTGGGTGCTGGATCTGCTGGTCGAGAAAAAGTACATTGCCAGCATCAAGGCCGATCTCATTCCGCATCTCGTGCGGCGCCAATTCCGCGGCGTCAAGGCGCTGCCCGAGAGCGTGCGCGACAAGGCCGTTGGCGTGCAGCAGCTCGCAGCGTCGCTGTCGCTTTCCGCGACCACGACGTTTGATGAAGACGATGTGCTGCGCTGCTTTGGCTATGTGCTGCCGGCGAATGGGTACTGCGAGCGCGCCGACACGGTCAAGGCCTACGAGGCCATGGACGCCGAGGTCAAGTCGCGGCTGCGGATCCCGCATCGCGCGGCGTCGTCGTCCATGTCTGCGTAGAGAGAAAAGAGAGAGAGGAGATGAGATTGCTCCTCTTACTTATTCGTCTAGATGACTATTAATACAGTCGCTGGGAATAGAAAACACTCTTGCGTTTCCGGCTTAAATTTCCTGGGGTCAGCGAAGTTGTTGCTAATCCCCTCATTCTCCTTTCTTCCCTTTCCTCCCAGAACCGAGCGAAATGGACATTCAGGATTTGCTCGATGAAGTCGAGGAGGTGATGCAAGACCGCTCCAGCGCCGCGACCAAGAAAGACTCGGCATTAAGCCGATCAACATGGGGGAGCAGCACGGCTCGCAGTTGCTCTTCCAGCTCGAACTCCACGTCGTCGCGCCCAAAGAGCCTGGTACGTTTTATCGGACATAACTACTTGTGAAACACGAGTGGCATTTTGATGGAGATAGTGTGGTTCATGTACAAAACAGGACGATATCGACGACCTGCTGAGCATGATTGACTGTGGCGACGACAGTGTGAGCGTTGCGGCAGTGCATCCGCGCCATGGAAATGCCAGCACAAGTGGGACCACGAAAACCACGGCTACAGCGAGAGCTGAGGAGTTTCAAGTGACGAGCGGCTCGAAAAAGTGAGTCTTGATCAGGCGCAATCAACGTCCATGAAGGTTTTACTGACAGGGCACTTGGCGGAGGTGTTCGACGCTCATGCTCGGCGGGGACTCGGCCAAGCGTGGAGCAAACACGGCGTTCATGGCCCAGACTGTCTGCGCGAACTTGCGCTGCAACAACTGCGACTTTACAGTCGTTCAGTTTCTCGGAAAGTGAGTGGTCGCCTCGGTCTCTCATTTGGTTGCTCAAATGTGTGGACTCATGGTTGGGGAAAATGACTTGGCAGGAACTGGAGTGCGAGTGCCGACTACATGTTTTTCCGAGAGAACGTGCCGAACGAGGCCAAGCTGCGCGCACGCATGGAGTCGGCACCTGGTGCGTTTTTGACTTGGGATCGAAGGACCTTGGAAGGCACGCCTGACCGATTTGATCCACACAACGCAGGCTCAGCGGCGTACGCGTGCCAGTGCAAGTGGCTCTCAATCGACGTGCCGACGCGCGTGGACATGTGCCACGTCAAGTGGTCGTGCGCGGGCCACTAACCAAATTCTTCTAAAGGAAGAGTCACACATACTATGGACATGATCAGTTCCGCACGACTCGGGACACAATCTTCATGGTTAGATCACTCGGTTTCGGGTCTTATTCAAGACAACGCCATGCCAACTACCCAGAGTATGCCGCTCACATCCCGATTCTATTTTCTGACGGGTCTTATCTCGCTCTCTTCTGCTTCCGTGCCTACCGAGATGACTCGCCTGTGCCCGCGCCATCACTGCTACCAGCTTCGTCTCCGTCGTTCACAACGTCAAACAGCTCGAGGATCGAGTTCTGGATCGCCACGGCCTTGTCCTCGTTACCGCTCGCGCGATAGGCCTCGGCGAGGTTGTGCTTGGCCATGATGGTCTCGTGGTGCTCGGGGCCCCACTTAGCTTCGCGCACTTGCACAACCTGCTCGTACAGCTCGGTCGCCTCGTCATAGTGGCGTGCTTCCTTGTGCACAAACGCGAGATTGTTCATGGCCAAGGCCGTGAGCGTGCTCTGCTTGCCGACGCGCGTTTCCAGCATCGTGAGCGCGTCCTTGAGCATGTCGACGGCCTTGTTGGCCTGCTTATTGTGCCAGTGGATAATGCCCAAGTTGCACATGCTCAGCGCAATATCGGGGTGGCCCGGTTCCAGCAGCAGCTTGCGGATTTTCAGGCTTTCTTCAAAGCAGTCCTGCGCGCGGTGGAGCGCCGAGACGCGTTCCATGCCCTTGACGGAATGTGCCATGGTCTGGTACACGGAGCCGAGATTGTGGAGCGTGGTCGCAAACGACGCGTGCTGTTCGCCGACGCTTTCCTTGTACACGCTGAGTGCAAACTCGTACGACTCGATGGCTTCTTCTATTTGTCCCGAGTTCTTGTACATGAGCGCAATGTTCGTGATCGTGCTCGCATACACCGGGTGGGTCTCGCCGAAATGGCTCTGCACGAGGTCGCGACACTGCAGTCCAATCTCGAGCGCGTCCGCAAAGTTACCCGCACTATTATACATGACTCCCCGCCGTTAGATCTCCAAACTATACAGCCAACCAAAGAACGAGATATGGTAGAGAACGCACCTATACGCATCACGGATCTCGCGCTGCAAGGCCGCAATGTCCTGCTCGACCTGCACGTAGCTTGCGGGCGGCGCGTGGTGGTGGCGCAGCACTTGGACCTTGGGCGGTGGCGGCGCAGTGTCCCGGCCGTCGCTGGCGCTCGCAAAACCGCGAGCCGACAGCCCACGAAAAGATATTTCGCATATGCGTCCATTATGTACACGCATTGCGTTCTGGATCGAGAGACAGCGCGACGCAGCGCGCGCGACGCGCAGGAGAGGCAAACGCATGGCCGCCATGGTTGTTGCTGTTTGGTGAATGAGCAATTGAGGACCACCGCAAAGGTTATTATCCGGATGAGAGACGTATACCGTATAGTCGTTGAAGGATGTGTTATCCGGAAAGTGTAGCCATGTTGAGGTAAGTGGATCATTTTCGGAATTGCAATCTCGGCTGCGCCGAGAGCTCTGCTTCTACACGCTCGACGAAAACAGTCTCCGTTGCATCGAGGGATGTCTTCCCAATGCGAAAGAGCGAGCTCCATACGCTGAACAAGGCGTCGGGAGACTGGGTTGAGCCGAGACTGCACTTGTCGAGAAGAGCTTCGATGGTCTGTTGACACAGCATCACAGGCGGAATCCGTCAGTCCTCACAGGACCTTTGGTATGAAAGCATTTCAGTCGACTCACAGCTATCCCTGCACGAGTGGAAATACTCCATTGCAGGATCCGATATGCCCAATACACCATCACGAGAGGATGCACGAAGCGATGCTCAATGAGGAAGAGCTGAATCTCGTTCCAGTACTGGTCGTCTGTGCGGCCGCTTTCGAGTTGGTATGGATCGTACGATGGTGTCTGGCATACGAATCCTCCCAACTCCCGGTTGGGCGAGATCCACGTGGGCAAGACTTGCTTGTACGTGTCCCTGTCAAATACGAAAGGATGAGAATCACGCCATTGCTTTCGTTCATTTCGTGACCAATGAAGAGTACTTACAGCTCGGAAAGATCTGTCTTGAACGACGAAAGTGCACGAAATGGAACGACCCGCCCACTCACCTGCAGTTCTTTTTCAAGTTGCCGCGTAGCCCATAACGAGAGGTACAACCCGTAATCTCGTTCTTTTGCCAAGTGGGATGATGCGCGAGAGCGTAGGACCTACGCGCCAAACCGCTGCGTTAGAGAGAGAGGGAGGGCGGACTTTAGAACCACAAGGAGATCCAAAACTGCACCTTCAATGTGGCAAACGCCTTTCGGGACTTGGCGTCGGTTGGTCGAGGCATCGACACAATCACGGTGGCGAGCTTGTCGAGCACGTAACCCGAGAACATAGAGCCATGACGCACGAACGGCACTAAACTCAAAATACCCGACCCCTGTCATGCGTCAAATCCAATTGAGCGTGAGAACCACGACCAAAATCACACATCCAGCGCATAAACAAACCTGAAGTTCTTGCTGGATGGCTGGTCGATTGTCGATACCAGTCACCAACGACTCGAGCCGTTTGAGGCCAACTCGTTCGGAGGCGGGCGCGATCGAGTCTGCCGATTGCACGTTCATGGCGTCGACCACGTCCCACATGACCTCCTCGAGGTGGACTTTCTTTAGTGCTGCATAAAGATCGTCTTTCATTGTCACTCGAATTGAAGCCTGGTAGGTTGGTGTGGGCTGAGGAGGATTCAGCAAAGTGGAGAAGTGCTCGCAATGCTGTACCAAAGCTGTATACTCGGCCGCGAACTCTTCTTCACTGAGAAACGGCGCCGTGTCGATGCTAAGCGATTTCCGAACTGCTTGAGAAAGCGATTGGAACGGCACGCACGTCATCGAGTCGACTGCGAGCAGCGACCACGGTGCGCGCACTCTTGTATGGAGGAATTGCCGCAACGACTCGACTTCAGTTCGCGCGGTCAGAGAGAAGGCGTCATCCGTGACAACCGCAGCTGGCTGGAACGCATCCAACAACATGTAGAGTGCACTTCCACTGTCAAGCGTTGATACGGTGGGCGCTTGGGTGTCACTCCAACTGTCTTGCTGCGTGAACGCAAATAGTTCAATGTTGTGGTCGTCGCGTAATCGTGCTCGAACGTCCGCGATGGACCATCGCGTCAGCGCGTCGTTGATCCCCGAGGCATGGCGAACTGGGTACATGATCGATGACGGCGAAAGGTAGACGGCCACGACCGGCAACTGGAAATGCTCGCCAAGCTCCCGTGCTACGGCGAGCGAGAAATTCCCATGGGCGACGCGGAGCGTATTCCGTATCCAGTACACGACACTGCGCGGCGGCAACGAAGCGCCTCGTGTGGCACCATAGCAGAGTCGTGTGCGTTCACAGATCTCTCGAGGCCAACGAAGCATGAGTGTCTCGATGGGTTCACCAGGCGGCGTCGGACCCGAGGATCCCAAAGATACTGCTTGTGGTTGAGGCGTGATCTCGTCGAACCCGTCCATCTCGCGCTCCAGTACCGTGTCTTGTTCGCTGGTTTCACCATTGAGCCATGCGCCCACAGTCAAGCCCACAGTGGCTAAACCGCTAGGCGTTTCTTCTTCAACAATCGTAGCGACTGGGTCTGGATTCTCGGTCACGTCGTGCATTGCAACATCACCATCCGCTGCCGCGATCTCGTTGGCAACGTCTGCCCCCACAGGAAGCACTGTCGCTGACGGTAACGAATCGCCGAGATGTTCACCACTTCGAGTCTCAATCTCGGCATGTGCAGGCAGCGGCGGTGCAATCTCGTGGGGCTTCCCATTAAACGATTGTCGGTCGTCCATCACAATATCTTCCTCTTCTTTGGCAGGCACAGCGGCCACTGCGCCACTTTGCGTGTACGCCTCGATCGCACGCAGCTACATAAACCCACCAAGTATTCGTTCGTTAGTTTTGTGCCATGCAAGGTTTCCCCTTTCGAGCAGACCCAGAGATCGCACCATGTTCGGCGTCAATGGCGCCGTGTCGTCGTCCAGAACACGCACGAAGTCGCCGTCGCGCGTGCGGTAAAGCCGCAGTGGCGCGCTGTCCCGTCCATGCGCCCGCTCACGATGCCGGAGGCTCTGGATCGCGGCGCCGATGCGCTCGATCGCGTCATTATCCAAGTCCATGCCCCGCACTTCGTCGCGGAATGTTGCCGTCACTTTGCCGCGCAAAAGTTGGCGCGGTCCATGCTCCGAAATCTATTTCATTGGCTAGAATTATAATATGCATTCGTTGATTGGTTAAAAATCGATTCTGATGGATGACATGTCTTGATCCTCGCATGATGCGCTGCAAATTCGATCATGGAGTCATTTGGCTTTGTTCGTCTCTGTGGATGGCTTGGCATTTCACTACGCAGTACTCTACGAGCCGCTTCGTCTTATACGTTCAAGTACGAATCTGGTGAGCTCGGTGGACAGCCAACGAGACCATTAGGGGGATGGGGAGATTGGAACGAGACACTTCAAAGTCGACCGGCTTTGGTTCCCTCCCTCCATCCCTCCATCAGGCAAAGTACACCCTGTAATGCACGTCTTGTCCCTATACTAGATATTGTGGGGACTGGCAGTGCTTGCTTTGTGTGCCATGGAATGATTTACATTAATGAATTGCCGCGGTCGAAATTAAACTATTCAGCTGGTTTTAGCCTACTCGCAGGGCAACACCGGTGGGTTGGAAAGGAACAAACACGCTTGGTCGAGACCTTGTGGCTCCTTGTTGTGATTGACGGGCAAACGTAGTTGACGTTGAGCTGGCTGCTTCTGTATTGGACCAGTTCATGAGCTCGTCTGGCACGATCCCAGTCGCCTCCATTGCGTTTGTGTGTGGTTGTTTACGACAAAATTTGTGTGTACCTCCGGAGTCATTCTTTGTGTCGACTGCTTGGAGCTCAGAGGAGAGAGAGAGAGAGGTCCCTCTCTTCTTTACTGACAGGATGTAGCGAACGCGTTCACAACTGGCAGCCATAAATCTGAGTTTTGACGAGAAACACACCGAATGAAAGGTAGAACTGAAAGTGAAAGCTATCATCAATGAGTAATGAGTGATAGCCATCAGTCGGTCTCACTCGAATCGAAATGATTGAACATACTAACGCCAATGGCCAGCCCAGTCCTCACTCGCCAAAATTCTCTATCTTCACAAGCCCCATATCCACAAGCCAACAGAGCCCATACCGCCATCTCCACATTATCTACACGACCTGTGGTCGAGCTCTTCCCACGATGTGCTAGACTACTCATCAAGTGCCCCGAGCGCCTCTCGGTGTACCTGCTCCTCACCTGCACGCAGGGAGAGCCATTGTACGTCGAGGGGCACGACGGTCCTGGTGAGGTTCGTCGGCATCGTTTGCTTGCTCAAGTCTGCGAGTGGCCAGTCGTACCTGCCATTCTCACCTGCATGCAGGGTCTTTGTACGCTGTGCGGCTCGTGGTCTTGGCGGAGCGAACCCGCCGGAACATGTTGAGTTGTCCACCAGCGTCACCACCACACACCCTTTCACTACTACGTCCACGGGGCTGGGCGCGCACGTGCGCTCGACGCGGCTGCACAAGATGGCACACAATGGTGGCTTGTTCCAGTCTGATAGAGAATACCATAGCGCTGTAGATAAGGCAATTTAGCTTATTCTTGTCCATGTTTCATTGTGAACTACGCAGTCGTTCAGATCTGCTAATGATACTTGTATTCACGTGTTGAAACTAGTGATGGATACACATCCCTTTCCCTCCTGGTTGCTTGTCACATCGCTTGCTGTCTCTGGAACTCTATACCCGCTCCATTTCGTAGTAAAAGGAAATACTGTATCCCCTGCATTATAATGGCAGTACCGTATTTATCATACAAAATTCAATGACGTCGACCTAACGGATTTCCCTGATTACAGTTCGGTCTTCTATTTAATAGTGCCGGACGAGACCCCCAAAAATC
>JAADVC010000949.1:0-13925 GCA_023334575.1 Pythium volutum | reverse complement strand
TTTGGCGGACCAACCGGCGTAGAAAAATAAAGAAGCTCTTCCTACAGAGGGCGACCACAACCAGGTCTTTGCTGGGCGTCGCGGGGTGCTCTCACTGTTTAGTGGCGGCATTCTCTGGGCGTCAGCGGACCCAACGGGGAAAAAATATAGCTCTCCTCATATCAGGGCGACAACATATCTGAGATATGATATACTCCACACCAATAAAAAACGAGTTCCAACACCAGTCCGACAAATATACTTGAGTCTCTCATGGGATTTTGGAATTGGATCGGACCACTATCCATTCCGACAAGAGGGGTAGGGAGGACACAAAAGCGAATGTCCACGGTGTCCATGGTGTTGGATTGGTGTCGGACTGCATTTCACTTATTAGATAATGGCCCAACAACACTTACCGTAGTTTCTGTATTGCTGGTTACTGTTGCTGGTTACTGAAGTTATTGCATGATGTATTGTAATACATGGAGCCGACTGTTTGGTGTTGGGATCCGTTATTATAATAGCCCTCTTTCTCTCTCTCTCTCTTTCTCTCGTGGTCTAAAATGGAAACGCCACGACGCAGCTTTGACGCGAATGGCTCAGCCAACACAGGAACCTCTCGGTTCCCCGGCATCGGCGGCGCGCCGTCCAATGGGAGTCGGAATTTCGAGTCCTCCCCACGACCAACATCCCGCAGTGGCGGAGGCCACGGCGTCGCTAGGACCGACGATGAACTCCACTTTGAGCGGTGGAAAGAGACGGTGCGGGCTCAAGACGAGGACCAGGCTCTGCTCCACCAGACCGTTGTGGCCTCCAAGCGGCAGCAGCTCGACGTCCAGCATGAGAGAGTACCTTTTGTATAGGTCTCCCAGCGGAGGAAATGCTATACTGACATGGCCATGCAAAATGGGAACTGTAGTTCGCCAAACAGCGCGCGTTCATTCGCCACGAAAAGCGCAAGATCCTACTCCAGAATGCACTGCTCGAGTCGGAGAAAGAGCGGTTCGAGGCTTCGCTCACGTCCGACTGGTTTTGCGCCGCGGCGTTTCCCACAGTCCACGATCGCCGCGTCACACTCGACGTCGGCGGGCAGCTATTCGAGATTTCGTCACAGTACCTCGTGAAGGATCCGCAGTCCATGCTCGCCGCGTTTGTTGCGGACGACTCGCCACTGTCGACGCTCGAGTGCGGCTGCTTCCGCGTCGACCGCGACTGGTACTCCAATCCGCTCTTCTCTATTCAGAATCTTCTCTGTCTCTCACCATCTTCTGCCTGAATCTGGCATTGTCATATAGGTGGTTGTTTCGATACGTGCTCTACTTTCTCCGCGACGGTATGCTCCCGCAAGACACCAAGCTCCTCCGGGCGCTGTACCTCGAGAGCGAATTCTGGAAGATCGACTCGCTGCGCAAAGCGATCGAGATGAAGAACATGGAGCTGCTCCAGATCCAGCAGGGCAATGACGCCAAGACTGCGGCAGCCGCTGCTGCGGCGCTGCTGGCCAGCCATCCAGGAGGAGGAGCCCAGGGAAAGTACCATGTGGACTCGGCGTTGGTGGCCAAAATGAAGGCCTCGAGCCTCGTGCCCGACCATACCAACGACAGCAGCGACGCGTGGTGGCTGCACGCGCCCAAGTGGTGGGGGCCCGGCGACAAGAAAGAACCTAAGCTCGCGTCGGTCGCGGCCGCGGCCATGAAGCGCGCTCAGCTCGACGCATTGGAAAAGAGCCGCAAAGACGAAAAAGAGACTGACGCCTGGTGGAACGCGACGACATACAAAGGCAAAGATTTCTGTCAATTGCTCGACCCAAAGACCAAGCGCGCCGAAGACGACGGCAGCGGCACGCCGCGGTCGCCGCTGCTGCTCAGCTCGACGTGGCCATCCACGCATTGAAGGAAAAAAAAATCGCCACATCATTCGATTTGGCTGTCGATGTGGATTGCATTTAATTCTTCAAGGGACCATTGAGAAACTGCGCCGCAAGCGTCTCAAAGTGGGCAAATGGACACAGCGCACTGTGCTCGTGGCCGGCAAACGCTACGGGCGTGCCTTCAAACAGCGCCTTAATGTAGAATGCACCCGTCGGGGCCTCGTAGACTTCAAAGGTCACGATCGTGCCGTACCCAGGCAGGATGCGGTCGACCTGCAGTTGCAGCGCACTGATGAGCGCGACGATCGAGTTGTCGTGGGCCGAAAAGAAGGAAATCTTGGGTTTCTCGGTTATCTCACGATCGGTAATGGATGTGAGCTGCTTCACGACTTCGCGCACGCCGTGCTCGTACGCGTTAAAGCAAAACTCTTTCTGCCCAAAGAGCTGATGCCAGAGCCACGAGTCGTACTCGCACATGGTCGCGTACATGTCCTCTGTGATGCCCTCGGGGAAGGCAAGGCCATGGGCCTTGCGGCACGTGAGCCCGTCGCGGATCGCCGTCCAGGGCACGTTTTGGTCGGCAGGCACGCCGACTATCTCACGGAGCTCGTGGCCGAGCTGCTCCATCTTGGCACGCTCGACCGGGTCTCGTTTCTCGATCTCGTGGTGCACAATGGTCTCAATCTCGTTAAAGATCGTAATGTGGTGCGCCGGCGCGAGGCGGTTGATGGCCTGCGTGCGCACGTGGAAGACTGGCGACGGCGCGGCCTCCTCCTCCGTGGCCGAGTCCCCCTCTGGATAAAACATGCCCTTGAGCAGACACTGCACCGACTGAATCGTGCGGTCCACGTTCGACGAGAGCACAAACACGCCGTCGTGCGGGTTCTTGTCGAGCCCGTGCTCGGTGATATACGCGGCGTACTTTGTGCGCAGCGCGCGGCCCTTGGCCGTCATGTCGTCGACACCGTGGGACGTGAGCTGCGCGAGCGGCGCGATGCTGCGGTGGCGCGGTACACCGTGCGGCGGCATTGACGGGTCGTCACCAACAACCACGCCCACGCGGTTGAGCGCCGCGAGCTGCGCCGGCGTCGCGACGAGGGCGGCCCAGAACGCCTTTTCGTCGGACGTCATTTGCCAACGCGAGCCAATCTCTGTGAGAATAGGCGCGCGGTCGCCGTGGCGATGGAAGAACATGACGTGGCGCAGCGTGAGCTCGCTCTCCGTCGGCAATGGCGCAGGGGACGGTGTCGTCATACTGCAGGACGCTGGGAGCGACCTGGAACAGAGCTCCTTGAAGAATGGGGCGGAATGCTGGGGATCCGTTGACGTCGACGGAAGGAAGAGACGTAGCTGGTGGTGACGCGAAGGTGTCGCGAAGGTTACTTGAAGGAAGCGGAATTTGTGACGTGTGAGCATTTGAGCATGTGAGCAGGCTAAAATTCAAGTATGCACACGTCGCATGACAATGCAATGCAACCCTTTCATTCAGTTTTCACGCTCTAAAATGCTTTCCCAATCACGCACCCCGTGGGTACCAGAAGAGACTAGCTGATAGAGTTAGGTCGCTTGTGGTCGAGAAAGTCTTGCGCGAGCGCGAGCACGTGGGTCACGGAACAGAGTGTGGCGTGTTCGTGGCCGGCAAACGCGACGGGTTCGTGTTCAAACTTGGCCTCGACGAGCATCTCGCCGCTCTCAAGATCCTCATAAAACTCAAAGGTGAGCATGCCGCCATAGTGCGGGATCACACTGTCGATCTGCAGCTGCAGCGCGCGCATCAGCGCGACGAGCGAATTGTCGTGGGCCGAAAACAGCGTCATTTTGTGGTGGGTCTCTCGCTTGAGGATGGCCGACACGCGGTCGCGGAAGCGTTCGACGCCCATGCGGAACGCGCCGACGCAAAAGTCGCGCTTGCCGTAGAGCGTATGCCAGAGCCACGCATCAAGCTCGTAGATGCGATCAAACAGCTCTTTGTCAAAGCCATCGGGCAACGGTAGACCATGTTCGCGTCGACAGACGAGAATCTCACGCACTAATATACAAAACCCACACACATCAGCATTATCCCCACAAGTAGAGACTAGTGGCCACGTACATGAACTCCACGGGATAAGACGGCTCTTGGTTAACCCTGTGACGTCGCGAATGCGGTCGGCAGTCTGTCGTAGACCCGCGGGGGCTCGAAATCGCAGGTCGTCTGCCAAAAGTTGGTCCAGATTTTGGAACAGCTCGTACGAGTGCGACGGACCGAGGCTACCAGACTCGTCGACGTGGATGCAGATCGCCTGGTCCGCAGGCGTGTGAGCAGCCCGAATGTCCGAGTGGAAGTGATCCGGAAACATACCCGCGAGAATGCATTGCGCCGAGCGGATCGTACGCCGGATATTCGTCGAGTGGACATAGAGATCTCGTTGCGGGTCGGCGCCGTGGAGAAGCTCCGCATATCGCTCACGTAATGCGCGGCCCTTGGCCGTCATCTCGCCCACACCTTTCGCTGTGAGTTGCCCACACGGCCACTGCCCACCATGGCGCGGCGACGGCGGGTCCTCGTGTTCAACGACCACATCGACGACGCCGTTGGGCGTGATGCCGTTTGTCGTGGTCGTGCGCCGCTGCTTGGTGAGCACGACCCGTGTGCCACTGCTGAGCTCGTGGATGAGCTCGTAGCCAGCGAGACGCGATATCCAGAACTGCTGCTCGTCGCTGGTCATGGACAATTTGGAGCCGACACCTTTCGTGATGGGCGAGCGGTCGCCGTGGCGAAACATGACGAGCACATGCACGAGCGAGAGCTTGCGCTCCTCCTTCTGTACGGCGGTCGCTGGACCAGGCATTTCGAGCGAGTATATACTCACGGAGACGGTTGATCCAGAGGTGGCGTCGCGTCGATCCGGAGATGGCGCCCGCTCGTTCCGGTGACTTGGAATATGAGAGCGTTTACGCATCATCCATTTCGTCTCATTTCTTGCGCCTTGAAGATCTTGAGTATGTGTTGATTGGTTTAAAATATGGGATGCATTACGATTCGCTAATAATCGCCAATCAAATGACTGCGTTTGATTGGCTGAAACTATGTTTGGGATCAGCTCGAAGCTCCCCCTTCTGGATCCTGGTCACGCGTCACCCGCAGAGGCAATCACACGATCGCAGCATCATCATGGCGGCCTCCAAGACGCTGCTGCTCCGCGCGACGCTCGCGCTGCTGGCGCTCGTGGTCTGCTGGACGGCCATCGCGCCAGTCGACGCCAAGAAGAAATCCAAAAGCAGCTCGTCGCTGCTCACGGGCGACGAGAAGC
The DNA here is from genome assembly GCA_023334575.1 of Pythium volutum. Lineage (NCBI taxonomy): Eukaryota > Oomycota > Peronosporomycetes > Pythiales > Pythiaceae > Pythium > Pythium volutum. Next base: position 8,780 of record JAADVC010000949.1, on the reverse strand, counting down.
TTTCGACCATCGCTAGCCAGCTCAAGGAGGGCGTGTTCGAGTTTACAAGCGATAGCTACCAGCAGCTCGCAGTGCGCCCGGACCGCCCGTACCACTTGATCGTGCTGTACACGGCGACTGCCGACAAGTTTGGTTGTGACGTCTGCAAGTGAGTGTCGCATTTCTTTTGCGGGTCACCCCGGTATATTTGCAGCTCCGTGACTGATGCATTTTCGTGCGTGGCTTCCACTAGGGCGGTGCACCCCGAGTTCTATGCGCTCGCGCAGTCATACGCTGCCGCCAAGCAGAGCAAGGTCGACACGCGCGATGGTCTGGAAATTGTCTTTGGTATTGCGGACTTTGATGACAACAAAGAGGTCTTCGGACTGGTACGGCTAGAGTCTCTTTCGATCTTTTGAGACGGGGATATGCTGACGTGGCTTCCACGTGTGTGCACGCATCAGTACGGCTTCACGTCGGCGCCGCACATTGCGTACGTCGGTCCGGACCGCAACACCGACGAGGGCAAGAGCACGCCGTCCAAGATGGAGATTGAGCCCCACCACATGTACAACCTCTATCAGCAGGGCAAGAAGGCAGAAGACATTGTCGGCTTTGTCAAGACCAAGACCGGCTTTGACGTGCGTTGTGTGTACCTCCCCATATGATAGAGAGCTGAAACTGACTGGCTCTCTTTGTATAGTATGAGATCCAGCGCTCCAAGGCCGTGCTGTACGCGACTCTCGCGACACTCGTGGCGTTGCTGCTCCTCTTGGCCAAGATCGTGCTCTCCAACTTGGACAAGGTGCTCGCCAAGTTGCGCCGCAAGCGTCTCTGGATGACCGTCTCGCTGGTACGCACCGTGTCTCTCCAGTGTATCTTTCATATTGCTGAGACTAATTGTGAGTTTCCCTTGCAGCTCTTTTACGGACTCTCCGTGTCGGGCATGGTCTACTGCATCATCCGCGAACCGGCCGCGTACCAAACCGACCGCAACGGTGCCATCAAGTTTTTCCACCCGCAGGGCCGCGCGCAGTTTGTTGTGGAAGGTCTGATCGTCGGAGGCTATGACGTTGCGGCCGCGATCGCGATGATCCTGCTCTCGCAGTGGGCCATCTACGTCCACAACCCGGCCATGCGCTACACGGCGATCGTCGTGTGCCTCTTTGGCTTTGTGTTCATGTATCAGCAAATGATCTCGGCCTACAAGTTCAAGAACCGCTGGTACACGGGCTGGATGGGCTTCTAGACGAGATGCTCAGGCACAGACAAGACGTGATGGATGGTGGTGACGCGTAAGGAGAAACTCTTTGTGATGGAGTGGTTTTTCTTCCATCTATCCTGAACAAAAATCGAAAAATGAGTTTTCCCAAACCGAATTTTTGCCAAACAGATGAAGCTTTTCGGATTTTCTCATTCCTGAAGTTTTCTGGAATACCAAATTTTCACTTTGAACTTCGCCACGTGTTTGAATGGGTTCATGGCCCAACAACAGCACAAGTTGTTGGGTTGTGGGTTGTTCGATTGTTGGGCTCTATTAAAAAATTTGCGTTTCCGTTCTTGCAAAATGCGACACGTTGCGAATTTCCAGTTTCTTCACTGGAACAATCTTTGGCAGCTTTTTCCGCTCTCCTTCCAGCAGCTCCCGAGCCAAAAAGAGTGCCACTGTGGTTTCTGGCCCGAACGTGTCACAACAATCTGACGCAAGAGCTGCAGCGGCCGCCGCCGTCGCCACCGTCATTGCCGCTCTCTCCATACTCCCTTCAGTCTCTCGACGCGTGTCGCCACCATGGAGGGATGGCTCACCAAACGCCGCGACCACATGAACCTCATCTGGCGTACGTCTTTCGTTTCTGTTCTCCTCCCGCCAAACCAAATCGGTTCCACGCGGGAAGGAGAGCAGCTCTTTTCGAATCTCGTCCTCTCTGAGACTAATGATCTCCTCCTCTGTCTCTCTCATTATTAGTCGAGCGGTACTTTGTGCTTGATGGCAACCAGCTCCGCTACTACCGCAAGCGAGGGGACCCCGCGCCGCGCGGCACGTACGTGCTCACAGACGGCTGCCAAGTGAGCACGGTCTTTAACTCCGAGGAAAAGCACCGCCACCACGGACCCGTGTGGATGTTCCGCATCACGTTTGCGGTCGAGGGCGACGCAGCCGACACGAAAAAGTCGTACAAGAAGGACCGCTTCCTCGACCTCGGCGCCAAGACCGAGGAGCAGGCCAAGGACTGGAAGCGCGCGCTCGAAAACGCCGTGCGCTCGATCCGCGAGCTCGCGCTCCACCAGCGTAAGCTGCGCTCGGACGCCGAGCTGTTTCCTATCTCGGGCCCGCAGCGCGAGCCGCCGCGGCTGCTCAAGGCTGACGAAGACACTGTGAGTCTGTTTAATCTGGACGCCGACAATGTCAAGGCCGAGCAGGGCTGGTGGCTCGCGCGCGTCGAGGAAGGCCTGCGCGTCATGCAAGAGTGTCCGCTGGGCCACCAGGTCGCGGCGTCGCTCTATGCACAGCACGCGCAGACCACGAACGGGCTCATGGTCTCGTCGGCCGTCTCGGCCGTGCTCTCGTTCAGCATTATGTACTCGTTTGTCAACAACATGCTGCTCTGCTTTTGCACAGCCGCCGTGGCCGTCGCCGTGTGTGGCATTGCGATCACGCCGACGCAGAGCATTGAGATTCCGAGCCTGCGCGTCGCCCAGGCCGTCCACGGCACGCCGACCGAGGTGTTTCGATTGCTCATGAACCCCAAGCGCGCGCCGCGGTGGGATCCGTCGATCGCGACCATGCGCGTGGTCCAGCAAATGGACGACCAGGCCGACATTGTGTACATTACGCAGCGCCCCGTGTTTCTCTGGCCCATGTGGCAAAAGCCGCGCGACTTGGTGCTCATGCGCTACTGGCGCCGTGAAGAAGACGGCTCGTACTTTGTCATGTACAAGAGTGTGGACCACCCCGAGTGCCGCGTGCGCCACAATTATGTGCGCGCATCGGTCTTGGGCGGCGGCTTTGTGATTGCGCCGCAGAAAATGCCCAGCGGCACGATGCGCTCGCTCGTGACCTACGCCTTGCGGTACGATCCCGGCGGATGGACGTCGCGCATTTACCACCAGCTCGGCATGGACGTCGACCTGGTCATGCCCATGCTGCGCAGTGTCGTGGGCATTCGCGACGAGATGAGCGGCAACGACTTTATCACGCCCATGGTCACGGTCGGCAACCAAGGCAATTCCTCGGGCGCGGCCAGCGACACGGCCAGCGAGTCGAGCGCGAATGGCACGGTGTCGGGCGACGCCGCGAGCCGTGTGCGCATTGATCCATCGACGCGGTGCAAGGTCGGCGTGACGCGTCTCACCAAGACGCTGCCCGACAAGATGTGGCACGAACCCGACGCGGCGTTGTTTCAAGTGCGCGGGCCCAACTATCTCATTGACAAGAAGAAGATCCCGTCGGCACCGGCCAAGTTTCATCTCGTGGGCGTCGACTACTTTTCGTTTGAAACGCCCGGCGACCGATACCACATTTCGCAGCGCGCCGACAGCATTGGCAAGACGTCGGGCAAGTTTACGTTTGTCGTCAACATGATTATCCCTGGGCCGGAAAACACGTCGCTCGTGTTTTACTTCCACCCGGTCAAGGACAATATCTTTGACGAAGGTACAGCGTTTTCGGAACTGTTTAACGACTTTTTGGACGGCGACGACTCGTTCCGGAACTCGCGGTTCAAGCTCATTCCGACAGTCGTGGAAGGCAGCTTTGTCATCAAGCAGGCGGTCGGCTCCAAGCCCACGCTGCTGGGCAACAAGCTCAAGCTGCCGTACTACAAGAACGACACGTACTTTGAAGTGGACGTCGACATTTCGTCGAGCTCGGTCGCCAACACGGTCGTCGGCATGGTCCAGGGCGTGACCAAGTCGCTCGTGGTCGACATGGCGTTTCTATTGGAGTCGCAGAGCGAAGAAGAACTCCCCGAAGTGCTGCTGGGCTCGGTGCGGCTGCAGTACGTCTCGCTCGACAAGCCGACCAAGATGCCCCGCGCCATGTGATAGCACAGAGAGACTCTGGACGGCTCTCTCAAGTGGAAGGGGGGCTTGGCTCCTGTGTTGTGCATGAAGATTAGCGACCGTGGTGAACGAAAACAAAAAAAGAAGACAAACCGACCGAGGCCGTTGTCGCTTGGCTCATATACTACCGTACACACGCATGAGAATTGGGCGGCTACGGTCTTCTGGATCTCGCGCGAAATAAAAAAATGATACGTACACTACTTCTCACTCTACTATTGCTACAATGGCTGACAGCTAGGCCTGCATCGCGACGTCGCCGTCGTCCAGTTGAGGAGACACGTCGGCGGACGTCGCTAGTTCTAGATGCTGCGGCGGCACGCGCCGAAAGTTGTGGTGGTCCCAGACGGCGTCGCCCGTCGTCACGCGGCTCCACAGTCGATTCACAAGACTCGCGTTGTACACGTCTGCGTTTGTGAGAAAGTGAAAGATCTGGGCACTTACATCCGTCTTCACGGGCGGCAGCTCGTCGCCAAACAGTGGCAGCACATAAATCCGCCCGGTGGTCACTCGGTTGATGGCCAGTGCTTCGAGCGCGTGTGGATTGTAAGGCGCGAATCGCTTCCCGTGTCGACTCCGAGCATCCTTGCCGTACGGTGTCGGTGCTGGAGCTGGCCGAGTGGCATCACTCAGTGGAGACAGACTCCGCGGCGGCCTGGGGGCACCCTTTGCCTGGCTATGCCCAAGAGGACTCGCGAAAGAAGCAGCCGGATTCACGCGGAGGCTTGATGCTGATGGCGTCGCTGTCGCTGTCGCCGCACCCGGTTCCGTTTTGATCGACACTTCGGCTGGAACGGTTGCGGGTGCTACCGTGCTGACTGCGTTAAACGACCGAAGAAGGGCGGACGCTCGACTACTCTTGAGCTGAGCACGCAGTCGTTCCGTCCGCTCACGCTCGCGACGCGGAGACACTTCGAAGGGCGAGGAAAAGTTGCGCGCCCACGTTTCACGGTCAATGCGGAGCCGTTGACGAACGCTCTGCAAGGTTGGAGAGACAAACGTGTCTCCATTCGCATCCGGGGTCGGTGCCGCAGGGGGGACAGCAAGCGATCCTCTAGCACCGGGGCCGCGCGCGCTGATCGCCGACAGCGGTGTTGCCACTGCCGCATTCTTGGCGGCATACGGTGAGTGGTTCTTGCAATCGATACACCGGCAGTTCTCTCCACAAGGTACACCAGCTTGGAAGCACTCGCAGTATCGCTTTTGACAGCCCGACTTTTTGCAGTGGCAGCCGTGCTTGTGCATCTTCTTCAAGTCGCCACTGCGATCGCCTTTGCCATGTGCCAGTGGGTGATGTTGGTGGCGAGCATGGTGTGGATGATGATCATTGTGAGGAGTCAAAAAGCCCGGGATCGTTCTTGACGGCGTCACCCCACTGGGCACCATCGTGACGACGGTCAGCTCGATCTTGGGCTTGAACGCGTTCGGATTCTTCTCGAGCCGCGACGAGATGGCTTGCTGCCGCACATCCTCGTGGGCTGGCGTGTTGCAGCATCCGACACAGTTACACAGTCCGTCGCAGTGTTCTCCGTTCGCAAAGCACTCGCAGTAGAGTTTGAGGCACTTGGATTTCTTGCAGTTGCAGTGCACCTTCTTCGGATTGCCAGCGGCTCCGGGAGCAGCCGTCCCGATGGCGGTGGACGGTTTGGATGGCTGAACAGGTGTACTGAGAATCTGTGAGTTGGAAGCGAACGGACCAATACTCACAGGAAGTGTCGTAGTCGCCGTCGGTGGTTGCAGCTTGACTACTGGCGTCTTGAGCGATATCGTAGCTTTCACGGCTTCACTTGATATTGTCGAAATCGCGGGCTGTGTAGGCTTCGGCTGTGATGCATCAGTGGCGCTTGAAATCACTTGCTCTACTGGCGCAGCAGGCGGAGGCTTTTGCAGCGCTACAAAAGACGGCATTGGTGTGGTCTTCTCGATGACTGGGGTCGCGACGGGCGGAGCTGCAACGGTCTTCACAGAGAGCGGACTCTTCCGCAACTTCAATGGGTGCAGGCAAGGCGTTTGCACAGCATTCGTGAGGGTAGACGGGAGTGTCTGTGCTGAAAGGCTCCCAAACGTTGGTGATAGTCGCCGCCGCAAAGAACTGGAGGCTGCAGCACTGGAGGCGGCCTCTGCATTTGCTGACACCGCTTTTTCTGTTCCTGCCACCGTAGAACTTCGGCCTGGTACTTCCACTGAGCTCGCTTGTGCTGCCTCCCGATCCAGCTCCTTGGTATCATCAGTGAAAATCACCAGTTTGCGCTGTGCAGTGCGTCCGTGGGGAAACTTCTTCGCGTGCTTTGGCTTGGTCCTCACACTTTCCGAATCCACTTCCATTTTCGATTCCGTGGACACCTGTAGTTCCTCCTTGACTGGTGTGTGGAGTAGCTTCCGCTGTACGTTGAGCCCTTTGGTGTTTGTCTTGAGCTGGCTCTGCTTGCTCTCATCCAGCTTTCGCTTTCGCGCGTGTTTCTTGCGCTTCAGGCTGTTATTGATCGCCTCGATCTCGCGTTTCGTGTGCGACATTGGGAAGTCATCGAATGAGACGTGAAGCTTCATCTTCATGACGCTCGAGCTGCTCACTTTGAGTCGCTCGTTCCTTCCTGGTGTTGCACTTGTCGAGGCACGGATGTTTGGAAATGACTCGCTCAATTCGCGTGATGACGAAGAAGATGACGAGCCACTAGAACGAGACGCGGACGATAACCGAGTTGTGGACAACGAGGAGGATGAAGAACACGATTTGGTTGGAGCGGTCTGCACTGGCGTCTTCGGTGCTGGGGACGACTGAAAAAGCGATACCCCCATGGTGGAACCCGGAGATGGAAACGGAGGAAGTCTAGGGGAATTGAAGATTCGAGTCAGAGGTGAGAGGCATGCGGAAGACAGTTAGACCAGGGGACGTACAGGCGTTGGAGGTCGATCGACGATGTCGACGCAGGTGAGAATCGCAGCGACAGGAAACTGGTTTCGAGGTCCTCTTCGTCTGCTCCTCCGTGGGCGAGCGGCGACAGCGTGTTGGCAAACGAGAAGAGCCAGTCCTGGTCGTTCCCGCGCTGGAGTGCGCTCGGCGAGCCGCTGAGACCGTCTTCCTCGTCGGCGGCAAACGGATTTCGTCCCGTCGACCGCAACAGCTGCGCTCTCGCTCTCAGCGCCTTTGCCTTGGCCGACGCCGCGGGTGATGGTGTGCGCATCAATGATAGACTATTGCGACGCCACGCACCTGCTGCTGTGCCTGACGACGATGGCGTCGACGACAATGACCGCGACCCGTCGGATGCTGTGCACACGATTGCATCGGGTATGGCTTCACATTTGATAGAGAACTCAGTTGCTGTCCGATTGCGCACTGGCGTGCATGGCGACCGCGTCACGCTTCGCGGCGGCTCTGGCTCGAGTTCGCTCTCGTCGACATCGTCGTCATTTCTTTCCTCTTCTGTGCTGCTGCTGCTGCTCTCCGCCTTGTCTCGTCGCCCGAGAAACCGAAGTGGCGAAGACGTGGTCGAGCTGTTGCTGGCTCGGCTGGACGCGTACGGCGATCGTAAAAACTGCGATGGAGAAGTCGCGTCCTTCTTGGTTCTCACCGGTGACGCCTGTGGTGTGAGCAGTCCCCCCGTCAGTTCAGGATGGATACTACGGGTGACATTCGAGGTTTTCGACGCCGCTGGTGATGGTGTGAAGAGCGTGAAGGCTTGTGTGCCGTCTACAAAATACCAAATCGATCAGCCTCCACAGTTCTCCACATGATACAAAGCGCCTATCGCATATATACATCATACCTGAAAGTGAATGGAAGCTGAGGAAATCCATCACGTGGCGGTCGCGCTCGGGCGAGCCGTCGCCCGAGATGATGCTGAACGAGTCGTCTCCATCGTCGTCCTCGATCGCAACGTCGTCCAATCGCAGTACCGACGTTGCCGAAGACCGCGCCACGCGCGGCGGAGGCGTCAGATGACTATTCGCTAGGCGCTTGGCGCTCGCACTTGACGGCGGAAGCAGTCGTCGAGGTGGCGGCGTGCGAAGCGCACGGGAAGGCGTCGTCGCCGTCGAGGACGAGGAGCCGGACGCAGAGGCCGAGGCAGAGGAAGCCGAAGACGCGCCCGTCGGACGAGGCACGCAGCCAGGACTGCTACCCGTGAGCAGGCGGCGGCGTCGGCGGCGCGACGGAGACGGCGTTCTCACCACGGCCGCCGCTGTGCGCTTGTTGGTTGTCGTCTTTCTCGGCTCGTGGTCGTCCATTTTCGACAGGAATTTCGCGCACACGCAATGTGAGAAATCGTGCAACGCACGCGCTTACGTATTAGGCGAATCGAGGGCGCCGTGCGCGTAGAGCGAAGAGAAGAAGAAGGCTGGCGCCGCGTCGCGCGTGTTGCTTTTCCAAGCGGCGATTTCCCTTTCACGGTCGGGATGGAAGAGAACCCCGCCAAAATATGCGCATGTTTTTCAAAGGCCCAAAAAAGGGCGCGCTGGAACAAATTGGCGCGAAAAAGATTCCGCCAATGAAAACCCGAGAAAAATGATTCCACCAATCAGAACAGATATCGATGGTCACAGTAATGAAGGCGGTGGAAGGTGTTGGGTTCGTCCAAAAGGGTTGGGGGGAAGCGAAGTCGGGCATTGCGCACATGGAAGGAACTAGTGTAGCCATGTCCAATGCAGAACACTGCAGCTCGCCACGACGGTGTCGTCGCTGGTTCAGTGGATTCTCTCTAATCAATATTGGCTGGTCTACAAATAGATGGTACTCACTG
>JAADVC010000948.1:0-13930 GCA_023334575.1 Pythium volutum | reverse complement strand
GATGCTGCCGTGGTCAAAGGTTGTGGTGAAGTCTAACTGCGGTCTAAACGTCTCTCCCTCGCCAACCGAATTCATTCTTCAATTGGATCCCCGCCCGAGCCAACACCAAATTTCTCTCCGTGCGTGACAACAATAACCCACACCAACATACCAACAACAATGTCGCCAACTCCGAACGCCAACAACCTCGCGCTTGTCAACATGCACACGAAGAAGAACGACGTGCTCGCCACGAGTGCGCTCAAGGATGCGATGTCGGCCGACCTCAAGGGGCGGCCCGTGCCTGTGCAGGTCAAGATGCTCGCCGGTATGGCCGGCGGCGTGGTTGAGGCCTGCGTCTTGCAGCCGCTCGACGTGACGAAGACGCGACTCCAGCTCGACCGCACGGGTCGTTACAATGGCATGGTCAACTGTGCAACAACCATCTACAAGCAAGAAGGCGGCCTGGCGCTGTACAAGGGCCTCACGCCGTTTGTGACGAACATGGTGCTCAAGTACGCGCTGCGCTTTGGCTCGTTTGCGTGGTTCAAGGAGACGATTGCCGGCGGGAAGGACAAGAAGATCACGCCGCAGATCAACTTCATGGCCGGCTTATCGGCAGGTGTTCTCGAGTCGATCTTGATTGTCACGCCGTTTGAAGTGATCAAGACCCGCATGCAAAAGGAAGTCGGTGTCGGTCGGTACAATGGACCTATTGACTGTGCTCGCAAGGTCATGGCCAACGAAGGCGTCACGGCGCTGTGGAAGGGCAATGTGCCGACCATGGTGCGCCAGGGCTCGAACCAGGCGTTCAACTTTATGGCCTTTGCGTGGCTCAACTCGAACGTGTGGCAAAAGGAAGATGGCGACGGCAAGACGCTCCCTCCGTACGCGACCTTCATCAATGGTCTGATTGCGGGTTCGCTCGGTCCCATGTTCAACACACCCGTGGATGTTTTGAAGACCCGCCTCATGGCCCAGGAGACGGTCAAGGGCCAGGAGCTCAAGTACCGCGGCTTTTTCCACGCCATGAAGTTGATCGCCAAGGAAGAGGGACCGCTCGCGCTCTGGAAGGGTGTCCTGCCTCGCCTCACGCGTATGGCACCCGGCCAGGCCATCACGTGGACCGTCGTCATGCGCGTCACGTCGATCTTTGAAAACATGGAGCAGGAGAAGCTCGACAAGCTCAAGTTTTAGAGAGCTCGACAACCCTCTCCACCGTTGCGTGTCCTAGAAGCTCTTTCTTTTCCCCCGCTTTGCATTTCGAGTAAGCTTCGCGCTTTAAGTACAATAGATCAACACATGCGAAGAACGCTGCCCTTGCCTTCCACTCTCATGGTGCTCTTGCAGCCAGTGTTATCATGCGATACTACAGTTGTGGCCATCTTGGGTCTCAGTCTCACAGACATGGATCATGAAGAGGCATCGAAAGGTGTCACTCTTCTTCAACTTCAAAATACGACCCGCCATGAAGAGAACCTGACGGATATCCCATATCCAAGATAATGGGACACCCCGCAGGTTCTTCTAGGGAATGGTTGTGCCCAGAACTACGTACGTACTATTGTAGTAGCATTGAAGGCGTTCGTCGTGGAGTTTGTGCATTCGCGCCGTCAGTCAATACAGCACATGACCTTCCACGTCATTCTGAAGGCTGCACTCCACCTCAAGAATCTTGGACGAGTCTGACGTGAAACGACCTCTCGACATGGCTACATTTAAAAAAGTACAGAAAAGTGATTGCGAGTATAAAATGAAAACTCCACTCTAAAAAGTGTTTACAGTTTGATGGAAAAAAGGGTGGAGAGCTTCCTGTTCGACTCTCTGGGTGGTATGGTGTGCTTGAGTGTCTTCCTCGTGGAAGCAGTGGATCGGGAGGTAGGTATCGCCTGTATCCTTCGAGGGCTAATTCTACTTACTACTTGCTACGTTGCTGCTACAATACTGTTTCGGCCTTGGTAAAAAGGTGTGGTGTGGAATGGAGACCGCATACCGGTATCGCTGGTGATTAGACGTCGACCTGGGAGGTTTCCGACTGCGCTGCGATGCTCGACTGGCGCGGCATGGACGGCAAATCTGACCGTATTCTCGCTTCAATCTCGTCCTCGTCAAGCCCCATCTCTCGATACCGCTGGATCGCCTGAAGCAACGCGCCAAGGCTGTTGGTCGCACTGGCACGCGACGGGAATCCATAGCTACTTCCCACCGACAGCATCGACAAGCGATCCAGGCCGCCGCGGCTGCTGCCATCATTTGCTTGCGAAGTCTGTGGAGAACTGGGTTGCGCTGGGTGAAAGCTCGAGGGCATGGCCATCTCGTTGGCGATCGCGTCGTCATCGTCTTCGTCCTCGTCATAATCATCGCTGTCGTATTCGTACGCCGAGCTGCGCGCTTCGCTGGGCACATACTGGCTCGTGGTCGACTCGAGCCGAGACACACGCACGCCACTCGTGTTGCTGGCCATGGTACTGTTGACACCGATAATACTGCGCGACATGCGCGACGACGACCTAGCCATCGTACCGCCGACCAGGCGATGCCACACGGCGCCGTGCTGGCAGCATTCGCAGACGCCACCCCGATTCTCCTGGCCAGGCACGCGCTTCTTCTTGTACGTTGTGCAGCCGCAGATATTGTCCGTGTCGCGGCCAAAGATACACTCTCCACGGCGCCCGGCCTGGGTGCTTTTCTTGGCCAGTTCTTCCCACAGTAGCGTCCGCGCCGGTACGGGTTTCGTGGGCACGAGACCGGCGGCGCGCTTGGCCGCGTACTCCTTGGCAATCTCTTCGAGGATCTTCTCGGCGTCGGCAATGCGGCGCTCGTCCTCAGTGAGATACGGCTGCGACAGGCTCTGCCGATGCGTTACGTGGTCGCTCATTCGTCGGTGCGGATTATAAATACGGTTCAGAGGCGTGGGCGGATCCACAACGTCGTTATACTCGACCGAAGAGGACGAAGCCGAGTCGCGCACGTTGTGGCGGTGCGCGCTGTTGGCGGTCGAGACGGTAAATGTCGTACTGTGCGGACTCGGACTGGCCGCCAGTCGTGCTGCTGCTCCGGGTGTCCCTGGTCGCGTCGATGGCTTACCCGCTGTTTGGTTGCTGCGCTCTCTCGTACTGTGTCCTGCCTGCTTGGTCTTTGCGATCTTCTTGACCTTCGCGCTGCCACGTCCGCGCAAAGATGTCGCCGCCTCGGTGGATGGTCTCGCGGCTGTTCCGCCGTGCGGTAGCCGTGCGTAAGCCTCTCTGTCGGCGGCCGACCCCACGGCTCCTCGTCCTCTCTGAGACTTGCTGGCCGTGCCACCCATTTTTTGATTTTGTTTTTTGAGGAGGGGCGAGTGTTTTGCCCGTCTGTTTGTAGAGTTGACGGAAACGAGTCTCCGTGCCAGTCAACCACAACAAACACTGGCGCGCTCTATCCCGCTTGAGGTGGCGAGTGGAAGAGAAGGCGACTGACTGGAACTTGGCCCCGTGGCGTGCGTGTCCCTCGCGGCTCTCTTGCAGTTGTGGGGTCCAGCGACTGGAAGCACACTCGACAACAATTCAACCCAAGAGTGGACTGGCCAACCACAAAAGACCAAAGAGGACGTTTGTTCTCTTTCTTTTCTTTCTCTGTGCCGATCCAGAGAGAGCGAGAGAGCGTTGTGCCTGTGTGAGAACTGGTCGCAATCTTGGATGCGCGCAGTGGAAGGCTTATGGCACTATGGAGAGCAGGACCAGAAGGCTAGCGTATGAAGACAAGGAGAGGGCTTTGCTTCCCGTGCTTGCCGGCAGCTAGCGGGACGGCGCCAATAACGACGGTGGCACTTTGGGTTGGCGGTGTAATTTTCTTTCGATAACACAATGCTGTTGGTGCTGATGGGAAGCGGCGCGCCGGTGCAGATAAACCTGCTCGAAAGTGCCGGTTCGATGGGTTGTTGGGGTCGGTGCCGAAACCCTTATCACCCTGCGTTTAGAGACATGTGTGTAGACGATATTTTACTACGTAGTACTAATCAACCAGTAGTCACCTCGATTTACAGACCTCGGCGTCGAGTGGGTCTCAGATTTGCGTCGTTTCCCGCACCTGAGAATCAAGCCAGAAAAACGATTGTTTTCGGGTGTGTAACGCTCTTTTTTTCTTCATTTCCATTTTTGGCTGGCCTGTCCACGCGGTTGGCGCTTGAACGAGCCAGAAAGGTGTCCTGCGCCGTTGCACCGCAGATTTTAATGATTTCAATCATGCCAATTCAATCAGACTGATTCTGTGCGAACGAGCTCTAGCCATGCATCCCCAGCTAGAGCTGGAAACGAGGGATTTACAGTACCAGCTCAATTCTATAAATTTAGTACAGCGACAGTTCTCTCTAAACAACGAGAACACTACTACGTAGTACAATATTTTGACTGGACAGGAGCAGATCGCCCCCACATATTTGTTTTGTGTGATTGAAGGTTCTCGCAGTTAACCACAGCAGACCTGTGATGTCCGTCTCGTACTATTACTCTTGTGCTGTAGTGGAGTTGCAGTCGTTGCTCCCAAAGAATAAGATTGTTTGTTGAAGATCCTACCTAAGTTCGGCCGAGTCCTTCATTGTCGAATTGGATCTTTTTCCCGATTGCAGATCCACAACTGCGACAAGTGAGCCGATAAGTTCAGCCCTGCGCGGTGGGACAGTTTCCAGACCAGATCTAATGAACCCACTGGTCACCAATGGGTTCATTAGATCTAACTGGAGAAAGCGCGCAGTACTGTACTGTACTGCATGGTCCGCACTGGCCTCTGGACGCCTTCCCAGACTCTGAAGTTCCTGCTCAGACTGAACAAGAGCGCACCTTTTCAGAAGGTTGCTCACTGCTGGGTTGTCCGCAAGTGCCCAGCACTCCACTTTTCATGCCTCGTTTTTCTGGACGGTGGCACCGGTAATCGACACTCCCACACTGGACTTTCACCCGGACTTTTTTGTCCCCTTTCGGATGCTGGAGTTTTCAAGCGTCTTCGTGGAACTCGCGCGATACACTACCTTTGCACATCCAGTCATCCCTTCAGTTCAAGCCAACCGTGGGGAGATCACAAAATGAGCTTCACGCGACATGCTGGACGCGGCTCTTGCCATCCAAGTGAGGTCATCCGCATTGCACATCTCAGATTATCCGCCCCCGTTGCCACGTGGAAGGGTGACAAGTTGTCACTGACAACAGCATGAGAATTCAAGCACCTCTTCTGTATGGGGTCAAGCCCAGCACGTAAACAGCATACATGGGTGTGGTCTCATGGCTGCCCCACCAAGAAGAGCCGCAAGAAGGTCACTGCGAGCCTCCTGCGCGTCGCTTCGGAAGACCAATTGCGGTGGCTTATGACATATGTGTTGGCTACAATACCTCTGTTGAAACATATCGTATTTGACAGGTTCTGCAGTTCGTATCACACTCGTCGAGGAATTCAACAAAGTCGAAGGCAGATCAACGACGGGAACATGGTGGTAAGTAGGTTCGCCCGCTCCTTTCGTCGCGGCGCTTGCGCAGTGCGCCTACCGAATCACGGGACGTCCAACTCATAGACACGTGGCTTGCCTATAGGACGCTGAGATTTTGCGCGCGGTCGTGGACCAGCTGGGCACACTCGTCGTGAACTACGCGGGTGAAGTGTTGTCGTCGTCTGGGGAATTGCAGGGCGCGGCCGGCGAGACCGCCGCCAAGGCCGTCCTCTCGATCCTCCAGGTGCGTGGTGTCTATTTTATTTTATTTTATAGAGAAGGGGGCACATCTCATGATGGCTCGCTTGTAACGCCTTGCCGTTGATATCGTATACAGGATGCTGGCAATGTCTTGGATACGGACCACAAGGAAACACTGGAGCGACTCGTCGGTGCGTTTTGCGTTGATGAAGAGACCCATGGACCAGATGCATGCCGCGGTTGAACTGATGAAGAAGTTTCTCACTCTGAATAGTCAATTTCTCGACTTATGACTACGTTGTGACCCACGATAGCACGCAGATCTACATTGTCAAGCGAGTGAAAACGGCCCACGCCGACTAGGGAGGAAAACCACCAAGCCAGAACGAGAAGAAGGAGAGAGGGAAAATGGGAATTGCTGTATTTCTGTATCTCACTTTTCATCGTCTCTAATCCTCCAACGCGAGCTTTTCCTTGAGCAGCTGCTTGTAACGCTGCTCGCGTGCGTCGAGCTCTTGGAGTTTTTGGAGACGGCGGTACTCTTCCTTGTCTTGGCGCCGCTTTTTCTCGGCATTTTTCGCAGCGATCAAATCCAGTTTACGGTGTGAATTCGTCTTCTCCAGATCAATCAGCGCCTTGAGGCGGCGCTCTTCGTCAATGATTGCGCGCTTCTCGCGACGCAGCAACTCCAAGTCCGAGCTCTCGGTCAGTGCCTTGAGAATGACTTCTTGCTTGGCCTGGGTCGCACGCTTTGCGAGTTCGCGTGCGCGGCGTGAGTCCTCCATCATGCGCAGTCGGCTCTCTTCGTCGAGCCGCTCTTTTTCGGCTACGAGGTTGACACGGAATGGCGATTTGGCCGTCTTGTGCTGCCACTTTTGAAGCTGCTGCTGCCTGTAGCGCTGCTTGGCGAGTCGCCGCTCGCGCTCTTGCTGCTCCATGGCCATTTTCACTTGATCGCGCTCTAAAAACTTTTTCGAGATAATCTCGGCCGACTCCGAGTACATGCCCGGCTCGTACGAGACGGCCGATCGCATGTGGTTGCCCACCTGACCGTCGTCGTATCCTTCGTCTTCGTCGCCTTCGATGCCATGAAACTCGTCGTCGCCGTCGTCTTCTTGTCCCATCTCCAGCTCTCCATCTTGCTGGCTTTGGTCTTCGTCTTTCGCCATCTTCAGTCCGCGCGAGAAGCGCGCATCTACCAGAGATTCACATAATCCGAGTCAGCATATCGCAAATCCATTTCGATGGACTCGCTTTTTTTTACGTACCGAGGTCCTCGGTCAACGACGGCATTTCGAGTCTGAATTCCTGCTCTCTAGATTAACTAAATGCCGTGCTTTGTTGGTATTGGGAGCCAGCAGCAGCCTCATGCCCGGAGCAGTCTTATCGGCATCCACCTCTCCTCCATTCTGGATTGTCGTCAGAAATAGAGCTTCAAGATGGATGTCCTTGTTTAGTGTAACGTATCCTTGTTGTGCGGAATCCGCGGAAGTCCCAATCCATGTTGACCACACTATTTATCAGTGGGTGCCCTTTCGGCAACATCACACTTCCTTCCATGGTTGCGTAGTTGTCTGATTTCTTGGAAGCGCGGAGCAACTCGACGGCAAAGCGCGCCATTTTCAGCACGCGCCTCTCGGTGTCACGTCTACAATTCGTGCCATCTACCATGGCGATAGACGCAGCGCAGCGCGCGGCGAGTCCAACGAGCCCCTCCACGGCAGCGGGCGACAACCAGAGCGCCCATAGCCACGTGCCGACCGAGGACGAGCTCGCGTCGCTTTTCGACGAGGCCGTCAAGCGCGCGCCGACCACGGGCGGCAGCGGCTCTGATAAGACCATGTCCAAGGACGAGGAGGCCAAGTTCCTCAAGGCCATGGGCGACCCGGAATTCCGCTCACTGCTGAACGACTACATGAAAGAGATCTCGGACCCGGCCAACCGCGCCGAGACAGAGCAGTATCTCGCGCAACTCGAGCGCGACCACAAAGTCCCCGACAATAAGCTACTGATCAAGCCGGCACCGGGTTTTGTCATCAAGACCAAGCTCACAAACG
Organism: Pythium volutum; assembly: GCA_023334575.1. Lineage (NCBI taxonomy): Eukaryota > Oomycota > Peronosporomycetes > Pythiales > Pythiaceae > Pythium > Pythium volutum. Next base: position 6,238 of record JAADVC010000948.1, on the reverse strand, counting down.
GTACGACGACAATGACCGAAAAGCTCTTTGTGAATATCTGCTCGAGTGAAAAGCTGCAGCCGCCGTCGAGTACCAAGGTCGAGTCGGGACGGCAGGGCACATCGTGGAGCTTGCCGTATTCGGTCGGGCCAGAACGCATGGAGGCCGACAAGAGTGGTGGCCGTGTCGTGACGTATGATGTGTGCTTCCACCCGCGCACGCTCCAGTTTGCGACCACGCAAAAGCCGTATCGCGACATGGTCGTGAATACCTCGTTGGATGCGGTCGAGCCGTTGCTGCGCAAGTCACGCGGCACGCAGTCGAATGTAGCCGTGTCGAGGGAGTACCATGTACTGAAAGGCGTCATGTACAAGTCGGGCGAGCCCGTGACCATGTGCTTGAGCTCGCCAGCGACGGAGAAGCCTGGATCCAAGGCCGAGAATACCGAGACGAAGAATGGAGAACGCCTCGAGCACGTCGAGCGGTTGGAGACCAAGGAATCGAGTGAGACGCAAGAAAAGACGATTGTCCATGAAGCTACGACGTCCGAGAAGAAACCGCTGATCGAGGAAGTGACAAGTAAGACCAAGAAGATGGAGGAGGTACTGGCGACGCTCGAGTTTCGTGTGGTCTACAGAGGCAAATTCGAAATGCTGGACCACATGCAGGCGACCCTGCCCAGCAATCACGAACCGCCGACAACGCGACCACGCGAATTAGTCGTCGAGATCTCGTTCCCCAACCACGCGAGCGCCAAGGGTATCGACTTGGACGTGAATGACAGGGCCGTCAAGGTCGAAACTGCTGGATACGCGCCGCTTAAAGTGCGACTGCCGTTTGCAGTTCTCGATGAAAAGGGAAGCGCCAAGTTTGATAAGAAAGCTCGGAAGCTTGTCGTTACGCTGCCCGTACAACCTCCCGAGCAAGCACCCGTCAAGCGGATGGCGATCGTCGAACAGGAGGACGGCGAGGAAGAAGAGGAAGAGCCCACAGAAGTGGAGACCGTCGATGAGAAGCTTTCGGAACCCGAGCATTGTGAACCGGTGGTCGAGATGCCCTCCGATCCAAAAGACGATGCGTTTGCGCGGCTCCGTGAGACGGCTTTGATGATCGCGAACGATCCGATGTACCTGCCACGCGCTCCACAAGAAACCATCACGAGAGAAGAAGCCAAACAGAAACCTACATCGTCAACGGATGAGACCGTTCTGACCTATGGTGCCGAGGACACTTCCGTCTATGATGACTTGCCACCGCTCGAGAGCTGCAGCGAGGACGAAGACGAGATCGAGATGGATCTCCAAGACACGCTCGCGATGGATGCGCCTCGAAAGACTTCGACCGCTTCCGCTGCTGCCGGTGACGCGGCTGGTCGGATAGTGCCCAAGATCCCGTCGTCCACGCTGAAAGAAACAGCCGCATGCATCTCCTACGTAGTGGATGTCGCCAGCGTGGATGCCGCCAGTGTCCGTCTCGACTGCCCCACGAACCAATCCTTCCAAGTGCGTTTCTCGGCCAACGACGAACCGTTTGAGCTGTGCGTCGATGCGTTGAGTGCCGAGATTGACACGACGCGGACCGAGTTCCACGTCGCGAGCGAAAACCTCGCGATCGTTTTGTACAAGTCGTTTGCCGCAACTGAAAAGCTTGAGCCATTCGCACAGACGCCGCCACCGCCGCCACCGCCTGTTGTCCGCTTCCAGAACGATCTGTTGTACGATATCGACTAAGTGACCCCCGTCTTTGAAAGAAACAAGGAATACATTTCACGGGAGAAAATGGATACATTATTTTCACACGCGAGGGAACTGCCTACTACTACTGGGAAATAAGTACTCAGACGCTTACGGTTCACGGCTTGCATACACATAGAGAGAGGTACCACCACACATAGTGGGGGTGTTGATCGAACGATTGTGGTTCACTCACAAGGCGAAGAGCACGTCCGCGAAAAAGCTGTCGAACTCGGGGTGAGGGCCAATCGCGTCGGTCTCACCCAGCGGAAGCGGAGACCCCGAGCACGGGAAGGAGATATCCTTTGACGCACACGGAAAGGCAGGCTCCTCGGTGGGCACGGAAAACGACACGGCGAATTCCTCGGTGGGCACCGAGAACGTAAAGGGAAATTCCTTCTTGATGTTTTGCTGGCGCGCGTTCTGCTGGATCGAGTGGAGCTCGTCGAGACGCTTGCGTTCGTCGCGCAACTTCATTTCTTCGCGCACGGCGCGGAGGTAGTTGACCTGGAGTTCTTTCAACGCGGCTTCCTGGCGGAACTCGTTGAGCCGCGCGCGCTTGCGCTGCATGAAGCGCTTCTGGTCGTCGCGGTGGCGGCGCTTGCGCTCTTCGCTTTCGAGGCGGAGACGCTTGGCGCGCGCCGGCTCTTGCGGCCACTCGTACGAGTCGACTGTGATGTAGTCGAGCGGCATGTCCACGGTCGTAGGCGAGTCACTGGCGCTGTTCATGGGAGACGATGGCTTGGCAAACAGCATCTCGACGGCCGCAGGCGAGTAGCTGAGACTGTTCATGATTTTTTTAATTTGGAATCGGCTAGGCGTGTTTAGAGGCGATTGCGTTGGCCGAGGCAAATGTGGGAATGAGGTTTGCGGAATGCTCTCTCTTTTTGGAGGGTCACAGCGCACCATGGGAAACAGCACTGCTTGCGACGGCAGGACTGTACCGCCTCAAGGACAAACGCCACCAGACGGCTAGGTCATTTTTCGCCATACTCTATGGGTGAGTGTGGTATCCATTAGGACCTTCACTCAAGTGAGTGTGGGTGGTAACCTGCCTGGCACGACTGGGTCTGCCCAGTCCTTTGTATGGATGTTGTGTGCAATCCCTTGTCTATGAAGATACTTCAAAGTCCCACGCAGCAAAGCCAACGAGGATCTTCACTCAAGAGCGAGTACGAGTTATCTAGAATATTCATGTGATCCCGTTAAACCACCATAATGCCCTCGTGGAAAATCACCCACGTTTCATAGTTTGGGCCCATATGCTTGGGTGTGTTTCTCAGACAGGCAGACACATTATGTGGGGGAATGGCTCGGGATCCGATACTTTGGAGATATCGTGTATTGATATAGCGCTGTCTGAGAAGATGATAATTATCCGTCGTGAGATACTTACTTACAGAGGAACCCAGGAAGACATGGGATCCGCAGGGGGTCCCATGTCGTCCCTGTGTGTTGTCGTGTGAATTGTATGCATCAGAGATACTGAAGATGGATATGTTGCTCATCCCAGCGAATTCCCAGGGCGTCCCTTGAGATACTGTACTGTAGGGACGCATACGTCACCTCACCGCCATGCAGGCTTGAGGTCGCCGCAACCTGTCCGGAAAGGCAACACGCGGCAACCGCTTGCGTTTGTCGGACCTGTCGGACAGGTCCGTACGAAAGGCACTCGTCCTCGCGGCAAAAAAAAAAACGTTCGTGTTGGCGGCTTTCTCTACAGTAGCGCAGCCGACGCCCGCTCACAAGTCGAGCCTCTCTGCGGGTGTCATCGCACCATGCGGTGTTCTCCACGTGGTTCAATGGCGAGTTGTCATCAACCCCAAAGATGTCATTGTGCAGAACACGGTCAAGGGGGCGTTCACCGCCGTGTCTGTATGATTATGTCTCCCTCGTGGTTCCATCAAGACACTCATCTCGATGGTCGCCGTCTCACCCAATCCGAACCCACCAGCTTCCGGTAGCATTATGGCCCACGCGGGCCAGACGCCACACGATGCGTAAAGTAGAGCGGGATGTACTAGGTACTGTACCATGAATTGTCCTTCGTTCGGGTGCGAGCAAAATTCTGTCTGCGTCGGAGACTCATCGTATAGCACTGGGACGACGAATTGTCCGTCTGTCGTGAGGTCGTCAGAAATTAGATTTTGTGTTATTTCAGTACACTTAGTCGTACCAGTGGTATGTGGACAGATTAGACTATTGAAAAGTGAGAGTCTCAACTATGGTGGGTGAGTGAGCGTGCGGGGGCTCGCCACCGAGATCCCAACCTCCCCAACCCCAGAACACAAGTGCAGTCAGGGCCACAGCACACTGGATACTTGTGCGCTGGAGGCCCCCAGTCACGACCCACTGGTTTGCAGCGAGGAAAGCAGACGTTTCCGGCCGAGCGAAACGCAGTCGTCCGAGGACATTCCATTGTAAATATCTCATATTACGTGACGCTCAAGTGAGAACGCCGGCGGTCACTGCCTTCCCACTCCACTTTCCCCTGTCCCCAGTACATTTTCGCTTGACGACCACCCACTCACTCGTGGTGCCACCAGTCGCTCATGCGACCGTGGGCAGCAACCGTGTCAATACAAATTCCAAGATAAAAAGCGGGTGTTATTTTAATCAGAGCCCTGCATTGAGATGGGTGCAATCTCTACCACAAATAGTCTGCAGCATCCACAAGGCTTCATTCCAAAGTGTTTTCATCAGCTCAGTGGGCCGCTCAGTGTGTCGCGGCAGCTGTCTCCACAGTCGCCCTTCATGAAGAGACCATATTCAGGATGAACTACGGAGGCTCTTATCGTCGAATCTTTTGCTCCCACAACGCCAACACCCTGGACAGATTCGTGGTGCCAGTACTGCTGGGAAACCACATTGTGGCCATAATCACCACGGTCTAGCTCTCACCCTCTGCTTCGCATTCGACGAGAGCGAACTCTTATCCACAGGGCGAGTCGCCCCTCCCGCCCATTCCAGTACTGACACCATCTTGATATCGATTCTCTATTGTTATTATTGGTGTGGCGCTATGTACAGTACTGGTGTAGGAAGCCTGCTAAGTACTGAACACGAACTCTCGCTCGAGTCACTCCACATTCTGAATTGACAAGATCCACCTTGCACCAGTGTTCCCCGACATTTGGAACTCGACCGTCTTACACAGCCATCACGGAACGTCCATGTGCTATCAGATCCGAAAGCGCTCAATGATGCCCATGGTCGCACGCAAGACACCAACTCGTGGAGGGGCTTGTGAGGCTCAAAGTGATCGGTGCGGCCATGGGTTTGATGGATTGGTCTCTTCAGCACCGTTAGACTCGCGGTTGTGGTGTGGCGCCTTTCCAGCTCGCATTCATAGTTTGAGACGACTCGTATATCATTGGCCAATAATCATGGATGATAGCGTCTCTGGCTTGGAATTATGTGACGTGTGAGACTGAACCCACTATGAACAGTCATGTTTGGGCAGTCACGATGACACCTGCTTGGAATGCTTCCAATTGAATGGCGCTGTTCGAACGCAGCGGCAATTTCGATACTGTAATCCAACGGAGACCAGTTGAGGTCGCTCCATATGATGGGAGGTCTCGGTGGCCATGATTGGCGTCACATCTTCGTTTAATTTTGACAGAAAAAAGGCGTTTGCCTGTTCACGCAAGGCGGCTGTTCGGTGGGAGCCACAAACTGTTAATTCAGTACTTTGAAATGGACATGTCAATGTAAATGGCTTGTCCAAGTACATTAGTCATCTCAGACTGTACCTCAAACCTGGTACACATAATACCTCTTTAGTTTGATATTCAAGAGTCTCTGTACCTTGACTTCTGTCAAAGATTATCTGACATGCCGTGCGCGGTTCCGGAGGTTTTACACCTGCAACTGTATGTGCATAGAGAGTCAAGAACTCATCATGGAGTTCTCGATCTCTCCCCTAAAGAGTTCCCCTTGCAACTCGCCCACCCGACTCTATCGAGTCCGGCTGAACTCTCTCTAAACCTAATAATACTCTGCTTTTTGCTCTCTCCTCCCCAGTCTCCTCCTCTTCCAGCGTCGCCTAGTGCTATATCATTCACAGGACACAGTGGTTGTGTCCACTGTTTTTTTGTGTGAGTCCGGACCCCCGTCCCAATACAGGCCTGTAGTAATTCGGACGGGACCGTGTACACACAAATTACGTCACTATGCCGAGGTAAGGGTACGTTTATTAGCGAACACGCCTTGTAATGGAATCTCACGTCATCCGTTCATGACTATTATCATGTTTGATAAGATTGCTCCAAAGTGTCTAAAGGAGTTATTTTTCGTAGAATCGGCCGTTTTGGCGTTTAGAAGTGTTTGGAAGTACTCTAGAGTAGATCTCATAATGTATGCGATCTCATAAGGGACGCTCCTCTATCAGGAGCATAAAATTACGGTACTCTGATACAATTTATATTATATCTTATAAGGGACGCTCTCTTATTAAGAGCCGTTTTGTTCGGTTCACGCGTCCTTATGAGATCTTTAAGTCAGTATTGCGATAACCGCCCAGT
>JAADVC010000947.1:0-13939 GCA_023334575.1 Pythium volutum | reverse complement strand
CTGGATCTGTTGGCCAACAGACACTTCGCGCCGTTCGATACGCACGGCCGAGCCACACGCTCCACACAAACCACTGCGAACGCCTCTTCCAAAAATGCTGTGCGATCAGCGCAAGAACACGCCACCAAGCGACCCACCACTAGATTCCCAACCGGGTCTGTTCAACGAATACAAGGGCCACGACGGTCTCTTTGCTCCAAGTTCTATCAGATAAGAGTGGAGGCAAAGCGATGGACTCATTTGTTCCGCACCATCTCCTCTGCGACGTCAGATTGCCCCACAGACAACCTACTGAGTTAATTTCGGCCGTGAGCATACAAGGTACCGTATATAAATATGCCGCCCTCGATAGCCGCGGTGCCGTATAGCGATGCCTTCTGAACCACAGCCATGGCGACGTCCAGCGCACCCTTCGTGCCACGGGACGTCTTCCGCCTGCTCGTGCGACTCGAGGCGCAAAAGACACACGACGTCGACTCGGCAACGCTCGAGCGCCGCTTCCGCGTGCCTGTCGGGTACGCCAAGGACGAGACGCTCGAGCAGCGCGAGCGCAAGGCCCACACTGTACGACGCGTTGCATTCTGTCTCTGTTTTCCCATCCCTTTTCACCAGTTTTTGCGATAACTCTTTGTAGATCACACCGGGTCCGGGCGCGTACAAGACGCCACAGTGCTGGGCCAGTGCACCACTCGACGCCAGCCGACCGCGTGCATCGGCGGTGTTCGCCTCGCGTGCAGCACGGGATCCGTTTCAACTGGCGCCTGTCGCTAAACCCACAGCAGTCTCGCCTCGTGCTGCTAGCGTCAATGGCCGTGAGGATGAGAAACGGACCAAGAGTGTGTTGGTCGCGTCCGTGCTGAGCGTGCCGCCGCCGCTGGGCTCGTTTGCTCGCGCCGACCGCGGCATGCTATCGACGCCCACGCCGTTGGCTTTGCCACAAGATGCTGTCTCACAAAACCATCGACAGTCCATCGTCACGGCAGGCGTGAGCTTTGAGCGTGCGCCTCGCGCGACCCACGTGGAGACCGTCCCGCCGTGCGCGCTTGGTCCAGCGCAGTACGCCGTCCAGCGGCTCTGGGAACCGTCCCGTGCGACAGGACGCGCCACGCCCGACGCGCCAACGCCCGCAGTCTTTAGTGCCTCCAAAGAAAAGCGCGAGGTCGTGTGGTCGCCAGCACGGGCGCTGCCCAGCTACGCGGTCGCAGACGCGTGGAACTCGTCGCTGCATTACGCCAAGCACAAGCGCCGCGTGGTGCGCGAACTGCACGAGCGGCGTCCTCAGCAGCAGCGGCAGCAGCAATCGCTGCAGCGGCTCGCCGCATCAGCGTCCTCGCCGTCGCTTGGTCTGCGACGTGCGCGAAAGAATGCCGACAGTACACACGCGCTGTTGGATCCGTTCGATTGGCTGCGACGGCAGCAGCCGCAGGGCGAGCAGCGCGTCAACGTGTTGGCCGTGAAGCACGGACTAGTCGACCTGGTGCGGCCTCTGACCGCCGCCGCGACGGCAGCCCCCGAGTGTCCAGACCACGTAGCTGTAGGGAATGACCACATCAGCAAGTCACTTGCTGTGGGTGCGACGTCTCTCGGTGAGGACGACGAGGACGACCACGCCACGGGGGACGCGTCGTCACGGTCGCCCCGTCACCGTAGTATTACGACGACGTCCGCTCGTGACGACCGCATTTGTATAAGCTGCCGTCTCCAGGGCGGACTCGTGGTCTCGGTGCGACTGTACGCAGCAAAGACCGTCCGCCAGCTCAAGACGGCGTTCGTGCGCAAGCAGACGCGATACGCGAGTGAAGACCAGTTTGAGTTGTATCTGGCCAACGGCAAACCGCTTGTGGAGCTAGATGAGACGCTCGCGCAGGCCGGCGTGCGGGACAAGACACTTTTGCAAGTCGTCTCACGACCGTAAAACAGAATAACAAGAAAACGGCAAACACCTTTTTGTCACGTTTTAGAAAAGGGGAAAAATCACAACGTCACACTCTCTCTCTCTCTGCCGGTGCGCGTGGCTTTCGACTGGACGCGCTGCCTTAGTCGACCGTCACGGCCTTGGCGAGGTTGCGCGGCACGTCCGGGTTAATACCCTTCTTCACGGCCAATTCGTACGCAATGAGCTGGAGCGGCACGGACGCGAGCAGCGCCGTCATGGGGCCGTTCGACGGGATCTGGATGACCGTGTCGGCAATGTCCTGGACCATGGACGGCCGGTCCGTAATCACAATCGTGTGGGCGCCACGCGCACGCACTTCTTCGACGGCCGTCTTCATGAACGGCGCGTGCTCGTCGTCTAGCACAATGAGGATAATGGGCGTCGCGCCAAACTCGCCGTCCTTTTCGTTTTCAATGAGCGCAAACGGTCCATGCTTGAGCGCGCCGCCGGCGTAGCCCTCGGCGTGGAGGTACGTGATCTCCTTGATCTTGAGCGCGCCTTCGTACGCAATAGGCTCTCCGAATCCCTTGCCCAATACAAAGAGGTGCTGCGAGCGCATGAGCGTCTCGGCGACTTGGGCGCACTGGTCACGCGTGCGCAGCGCCATGCCGATCGCAATGGGGAGACGGTGCATGGCCTGGATGAGTTCGTCCTTCTTAGTGCGGTTGCCTTCGTCTCGGTTCTGCGCAAACCACGCGGCGATGAGCCCCATGACGGTGACCTGGGTCACAAAGGCCTTGGTGGACGCCACGGCGATCTCGCGGCCAGCGTTCAGGTAGACGCCGCACTTGGTCGTGCGCGCGATCAGCGAGCCCACGGCATTCACGACGGAAAACGTGGGAATATCGACCGGCAGCTCTTCCACCGTCTTGAGCACGCGCGTAATGTCGAGCGTCTCGCCCGACTGCGACACGACCAGCAGTCCGCCGTGTTTGCGAGGGAGACGGTCGCTCGCGCACTCGCTCGCGTCCTCGGTGCTCACCGTGTCGAACGCGTGGAGCGACCGCATGAGCTTGGCGCCGTATCTGAAAAAAAGCACCATCAAGAAGCGATGAGCGACCTTAAACCCCGACAACCCATCAGATAAATACGTACTTGCTGGCGTAGAGCGACGTGCCACAGGCCGAGATCATGAGGTGCTTGATCTTGAGCATGCGGTCCTTTTCAGCCTCGAGTCCGCCCAGGTAGACGTGGTCGTCCGACACGCGGCCGCCATAACCAAGCGCCGCAGCGACGGCCTTGGGCTGCTCCATGATCTCACGGATCGTCCAGTGCGGGTACGGTGCCGGCGACAGTCTCACCTTGACGTCGGGCGCAGTCGCGAGTCGGCTCGTGGGGAACCGCTGGAGAAATCCCTCTTTTTCGTCCACGGGATTGAGCTCGGCCGAGTCGGCCTTGATCACTGCGACCTCTCCGTCCTGGAGCGAGATGAACCGCTTGGTGTAGCGGCTGAACGCCGTAGTCTCTGACGCCACGTACATTTCATTGGCGCCGTACCCAATGCAGAGCGGCGAGCCGTTGCGCGCAATCACAATCTTGTCGGGCTCGTCCCGCGCCATGACACACAGCCCCCACGTGCCTTCGAGCCGCGACAACGCGATCCGTGTGGCCGTCAAGACGTCAGCTCCTTCGCCCATGAGATGCCCAATGAGTTGCGCCGCGACTTCCGTGTCGGTCTGCGAATTAAAGATCACGCCTTCGCCCAGCAGCTCCTGCTTGATCTCGTTGTAGTTGGTGAACGTGCCATTGTGGATCACAGCGACGCGGTTGTGCATGTCCGAGTGCGGGTGCGAGTTGGCGTCCGTCTTGCCGCCGTGCGTGGCCCATCGTGTGTGTGCAATGCCCACTGTGTTGCCGACGTGAGCGTCCTTGGACGCGCGCAGCAAGTGGATCGAGTCGGCCGTGCCCGAGACCGACGCAAACTTGGTCGTCGTAATGTCGGACGCTACGCCCGGCTCCTCGTTAAACTGCATCGTGGCCATGCCAGCCGAGTCGTAGCCGCGGTTCATGAGGATCGTGACGCCCTCGAGCAGAAACTCGGCCGCGTCGGCGCTCTTGCCCACGACGCCCACGATGCCGCAGCAGTCGGCGTCGTCACGGAGTAGCGCGCCGGCCGCCACTAGCGCCAGCAATACGCCGGCGGCGCGAGCAAAGGACGCGTCGCTGTCCAGTAGAGGGCGCTGCACGACGGCGGCGCCGGCGGCGACCCGCAGCCGATCGGAAAATCCAGAGGATTTGGCCGAGACGAGCGCGCGCGAGGACGCACGGCGCACGGCGCATGGAGCGAATGCAGAGACACTAGCGGCGGTGCGCTGCGTGAGACGAGGCGCCTGGGATGGCAGGCGGCGCAGTGCCGCCGAAGCGGACGACAGCGATGCGCGCAGCATTACTGTGGGCGGGGGGAAGGCAGCGGCGGAGACGAACAATCAATTATGACGAGCTGCAGCGGATCTCTTCGGGGGGAACCGTTTTGCGATTTTCAGTTCCAGAGCGGCATCGAGTCAAGGATGTTTTATACAGCACTATCTTGCTGCACCGCGTACAAGAACGAATTATTTATGGCATATAATTTGTTAATAGAGGTTATATGAAAGGCTGAAGTGTCTACACGGTTGCGGATGGAAGTTACATTATTAAAGGTTATTCAAGATACAGATGTGATTCTCGTGCAGAATCCGCTTTTGCATCATTCCAGGTGGTTGCTTGTGATTGGCTGGAACACTTCTACTCGATCTGATGCTGGTCGAGTCTTTATCTGAAGATTGGCGAAAATCGATTACCGCGCTTTAGTGCCTGCTACGAATCTTGGAGCGTCACTGACGTGGCGGATGTCCCGCTACGTCCAGCGCCGATGCGTTTTCCAGGGAACGCGTTGGGCCATGTCCTGAACCCCCAAGCGACTTTCGCCATTGAGTATCAACAAGACCCCAAGCTCAAGTGTTCACAGAGATCCAGCGAGGAGAGACGCGTACAGTACTGGTTGTACATATAGTCGGCGGTACCAGGTGCCGGGCACCCATGGCATCGACGGTTCACTGGTCAAACTACTGTATAAGCAATCCGTGCGGACGCTCGCACAACGAACGAACATCCACGTGTTCACCCGATCCTCCTTGTTACATGGGGTCCCAACTATTAATATTCGCGCACTGTAGCCACGTCGGATGCGTCGTGTGTGGCTGTGCGTCATTTGGCACTTGGAAATGTTGATATTTTTGCGACCCTTCCTAAGTGTACTGTACAGTACAGTACCATCATTGCTACTAGTAGAGAGATCCGTCCAGAAATCAACGCGTTGTCATCACGGGCGTCAACTCGCCCGTGCGGAAAGAGGGAGTTGTGTCCAGCGCAACGTCGCGCCATGTCATGCGTTATGATGGATGCGGAAAGATATTTTTCCGCAGGGTCAGGGAAGCGTCGAACCTTATATTGTCGTGTCCGTCAACAGTCTCCCGCATCCTTTTGCGCCACCACATTCTGAATCTCTCTCTTGACGGGTCTCAGATCTTGGATGCCGCAATGGAGTCCGAGTCTTTCTATATCGCCATCTCTCCATTCAACCCCACAAAATCCACTGCTGGCTGCTGGATCCACCACTTGATGGATCCGTGATATTTCATGCGTGCCGCTAAAAAATTCTACTGCTTTCAACTGTCGAGCAGTTGCCCGCGCTGGATTCAGCACGGCTCCCTGTGGAAAACGCTGTCCGAGCGAAGTGGATAATCCACGTTTTGTGCAACCCAAATCAGATTATGGGTCACAAAACGAGTGTGACGAGGACCGGTCAGTGCCGTAATTTTCGAACCCACGATGAGCTGACTGGCAGCGCGTGGTGCGCTGTGTGCAGCGTGGCTGCAAACGGATGCCTAGGTTGGTTTACAAACTGTACAGTATTATTCACTGTCAGCCACGGACTGCCCTAGCAGTGAAGACGAAGGAAGACGGGTCCACGGGTGGCAGCGTCAAAGGCTGGTTTGCGTCGCCCCATCTCCATCAGTGGGTTCATGGTCAGCCAATCCCCATGGCAATCCAGGAACAAAAATGAGATACGTGCAACCTTCGTGCAACCTTAGCCAGTTCCCGCACTGAACCCAGTGGGTTTTTCCGCCCACAATTTTTTGTTGGTGTGGTTCCAACTTTTTCCAACGTTCCATTTCTCAAGCCGCCGCCTTTCGCCACCTCCTTCCATCCAGCCCCCCCATGGTGCGCGTCGTCGCCGTCGCGGCGTCGTCGCTTTCGCTGCTGGTCTCTGCCACACATGGTGCCACGAATGCCTCGAGTGTCTCGTGGTGCGCCACGACCGACAAGGTCGCACTCACGACCTGCGGCGCCGCGTGTGGCACGGACCAGGCGTGCGTGCAGTACCCGTCCAAGGCCAGCACCACGTGCAGCACCAAGGCGCGCAACAAGTGCCAGCCGAGCCCCGACAATGACGCCTGCACGTTCCAGTGTCTCGACCTCTACAACCCGATCGCCACCAAGTGGACGCTGTTTGTCAAGGACCCGACCGCGCAAGACGCGTTCGCGACCGACAAGGACCAGAGCAAACCGTTCCCGGCCGCGCCCGTCGAGATTATGAACAACGTCCAAGTGCCCGCCGAGGCCACGGCCATCCAGATCACAGGCTTTGGTGAGATCAGCGTCGTCAAGGACTCTGTGAAGGAACTCAAGCGCGACGACAGCTTCTTTGCGCTCGCCACGCTGGCCACGACGCTGTACGTTACTTGTGGTACATTTCCATTTCCATCGCTATCAATTCTCACCCCCATGGTCCCTTTTTGTATATAGTACTTTTACCAACATCAACCTCGCGCAGCTTCAAGTCAACTTTCTCCCCAAGTCACTCAACACACTGTACGGATTCGCGTGGCTTGCGTACTAGGAGAGACTGGGTCCCGAAGCTCACCTTCTTTCTTCTTTTTGTCATGTAGAATCATGGACAACTGCAAACTCAGCGACGTGCCGTCCGACGTCGGCAGCATGGCCAATATCCGCAAACTGTACGTTCACCTTTTGTCAGTTTAAAGAATCTCCACGGTACTGACTTCATCGTCAACCGCTGAACACAGGAACATCTCCAAGAATAATATCGTGGAGATGCCGACCCCCGAAAGCAAGGTCGGCATCGCGCTCCAGTCGCTCACGGATCTCAGTCTCCGCAGCAACCTCCTCACCAAGTTTGACTATCCGCTCCCAAAGATGGAAAAGCTGTACGTCCTTGTCTTGGGAACCATTTGGCATTCTTTCCCCACATATTGTACTCACTTTTTGTTTATGTGTCACTACATAGTGACCTTGGCGACAACAAACTCACGGCGTTCCCCATGGGCATCTTCAACATGAGCAAGCTCGTGACGCTCAAGTTGGACGGCAACGTGATCCAGGCGACCAACTTTACGGCCGACCAGTTTGCGTTCCTCAAGCGACTCACCGACGAGAGCTCGCTGGGCTTTTCGGCGCGGTCATGCCCCGCCGGCTCCCGCGAAGATAAGGTCGTGGGCGCGACCGTGTGTGTCGTCGACGGCCCCGCTTCCAAGAATGGGCCTACGCCCGCGACCACCGAGAAGAGCGGCTCGTCCAGCACCATCATCATCATTGTGTGTGCCGTGGGCGGGGCGCTGCTGCTCGTGGGTGGCGGCGCGTTCATTTGGCACCGTCGCCGCGCCAAGACGAGCGAGTTTTACCAGTCGGTTATGGAAAACAACAGCGGCACCAACAACATCACGGGCAACAACAACAGTTCGGGAACGAGCGGCGCCGGATACAACAACAGCGGCACCAACTTTACCAACAACAACAACAGCGGCACGGGCCAGTCACGCAGCAGCTTTTTCAGCCGCAGCCGCGCGCCGTCGGATGGGCGTCCGTCGCGCGCCAAGTCGAATGCGAGCTCGCGCCCGAGCATGACGGAACGCCCCAGCATGGGCACTCGTCCCAGCATGGGTGCTGCAGGTAGCCGTCCGAGCAAGACGTCGATCAGCGGCGCCACGACGGGCACGTACTCGGAGATTGCCAAGTACCAAGAGGACCGCCAGGCGGGCACGGGCTCCATGTCGTTGATGACGGGCGGCAGCCGCCAGCGCGAGCGCGCGCAAATCAACCAGAATATTGTGCGCATCGCGAGCCAGGACATCAACTACACGCGCACGATCGCCAAGGGCGCGTTCGGCGAAGTGTGGCTCGCGCATTACGGCCGCGACCTTGTCGCTGTCAAGAAATTGCTCTCGAGCGACCCGACCAGCGTCGGCGACTTTATCGGCGAGCTCAACTTGCTCGCAGGTCTGTCGCACCCGCGCATCCTCGCGCTCGTGGGCGCGTGCTGGGACGACAACCAGCTCGATCTCCAGATCGTCATGGAGTACATGGACTCGGGCGATTTGCTCACTGTGCTGCGCGCACGGTCGTCGACGGACCTGAGCTGGGAAAAAGGCAAGGCCACGTACTGCGTGCAAGTGTGCGAGGCCGTCTTTTACCTCCACAGTCTGCAGCCGGCGCTGATCCACCGCGACATCAAGTCGCGCAACATTCTCATTGACGCGCGCAAGGGCGCCAAGCTCTCGGACTTTGGCGAGAGCCGCGAGCGCACGATCCAAAACACCATGACAGCCGGCGTGGGCACGGCGCGGTGGGTCGCGCCCGAGATTATCCTGGGCGAGGACTATAGCGAGCTCGCCGATATCTACTCGCTCGGCGTGCTGCTCACGGAACTCGACACGCACAAGATCCCGTTCGAGGGGCTCAACCTCGAAGAGCACATGATCGTGCAGCAGGTCTCGGTCGGCAAGCTGCGGCCCAAGGTCTCGGACTCGTGTCCCGAGGTCATTCGCCGCCTCGTGCACGAGTGTCTCCAGTTCGATCCGCAGCTGCGTCCGTCGGCCGCGCGCGTGCTGCAAACGCTGATGGCGTCGCCGCTCGTGCGCCGGCTCTCGACGATCTCGGACACGGACTATGAATGAGCATGGAGGCAGGAAATGAAACAGATTAGAAAAACTATGTAAATACACCGTTGTATGCGGACTATTTTGACGCCACCTCGAGCAGCTCGCGTCGTGCGGCCGTTGCCTCAATGCGAACGAGCGACTCGAGCACGCGGAACCGCCAGTACCGCACAAGCGACAGGTCGTCGCCGTGGATCGTGCCGTGCACTGTGAGCTGATAGTCGGTCCCCGACGACGCATGGCGTGTCAGGATACAGTACCGAGCCCAGTGGAAGTTGCGCATCCACGCGTCGTGGGCGCTCGTGAGAAAGGCGCGCATGATCTCGTGCGCGTCAATGGGTCGGTAGAACTGCGTGACCACGCCGTCGTCTCTCTGGATTTGGGCATTGAGGCTCAGCATGTGCACCGTAGTGTCCACATCGGGGTATCGTTCGTGGTACATGACGACTGCGATATGGGGACTCAACTGCTGGAGCACGTCGACTGACGCACGCGCGCGGCCGCCGTGGACGATCGCAGTGTACAGCGTCGTGTCTTTGAAAATGCGCTCGACCGTCGCGACGAAATGGTCGAGATCAAACGCGAGGAACGTCTTGTGGAGACTAAAGTGAAGCTGCGGCAACGCGTCCCGCACATGAGACGCCTGCCGTCCAACGCGGTCGGTCCAGCCCAGCACCGAGAGTCCGCTGTCGGGCGTGTGGTCGCCAGCTTCTATGCGATCGAGTTCTTGCTCTACAACTGCAAGCTCGGCGGCGCACTGGGCGTGGGTCCACGGACGGAAGTGGATCCGCGCGAGCGCCTTCCAGCGCTGCACGTGGAGCTCCCAGTCGTCCACGTCTCTGTTCTGTACGAGCAAGCGGCGGGTCGCGTGGGACGCCCGTCTGTGGTCTTTTAGAATGGACTTTAGTAACGCGTTTTCGACCGTGAGCCGTTTCGTGTCGTGTGCTGCCTGTCGTAGGAGCCGCAGTTGCCCGCGCACGCGCTTGAGTGCGTCGTCGAGGAACGCGTCCCAGATCTCGTCGGCGTCCTCGACGAGCGGCAACGCCAGTGCGACGTGTCCCCACGCGTTGACCTGCGCGCGCAGCTGCGCGAGCTTTTGCGCCGTGCGCCTCCGCCGACGCCGCGCGTGGTCCGTGGGTGTTTCGGTCGGCACGAGAACCATCTCTTGAGATGGCGAGCTTGTATCCGGCGTTACGGCCGCTGCTGTCCGAGCGACGTGTGCGAATGGCGCAGAGGCGTGGTCGGACAAGGACACAGGAGCCGGAGGACGCGTCGTGGAGGTCATGGCGCTGAGTGTCGAGCCGCCGTCGGTATTGGGCGAATTATCAACGAGACATTGCCTTTGTGGGATCTGATTGGCTATCACACTGTCAGTTGATGCTGGCAGACTTCCTAATAGAAGGTGACGAAATGGATCTCTGTGCGTGAACGCCTTTGGTTGCGCACAGGAGATCCATTTCGTCACCTTCTATTGACGTCGGGGTCGTTGAGGTGCATCGCCCACGATATCGGATACCATTGTTTCGTACCCATTTCGTTGACACGGGATATTGGGTACAGTCTCCGGATTGGGTGTCCACATATCTCATTAAATTCAGGAGCCAATTAAAGAAAAACCAATGCTTATAGAGCTCTTGGTGCCGAACTGCATGACACAAGGAAAAGGGTATTAATACAATATGTCTCTCACGAAATCTCAAGTGCCTGGCGCACGTCGATCTTACAGAGCCGCACGGCGCCAAGCATCTGCTCGGGCAGCTCGGCGTCCTCCTGGCCTTCAATCACGTAGCCAAAGTCCACGACCATGTTGCGAAAGTGCTCTGACACGCCCACGAGGCCTTTGCGTGCGACAAAGTTGAACTCGTGGGCGTCTACGTCGATCTCAAAGTAGCCGTCGCCGCGGTAAAAGCGGTGCTGCGGACGCGTGAGGATCGGCTGGCCGTTGTACGTCTCAAGCAAGTGGCGCTCAGTGCGGCCGAGCTTTTGCTCCTGTGGGTTCACGACGATGCCAATGGCCTTGAAGCGATCACGCTGCACAAATAGACCCATCGAGTCAGGCCACAGGGCAGGCATAGACGTCAGCAGCCGTACGTGAGACTCACCACCGAGCTGTTATCCTGCAGGAAGTTTTTGAGAAGCTAGAGCAGGGCAATGAATGTCAGCAGCAGTGGAACAATCAGCCCCCACCATTCCAAAAGTACTCACCCGCACTGCCTGTTGCGCAGGCTCATGCTGACTGAGCTGCTCTCGAATTGCCGGCGAGATGACAAAGAAGCTCACGAAATTGAAGCCTTCGCCGTTGCCCTGCTTCTCGCCCCAGAGCGGATTCGATGGCTGGTAACTCGGCACTTGGCAGTTCACGATGAGCAAGTCGAGTGGGCCGTTGTCGGGCTTGAGCTCGCCCAAGTCGATAATGCTCGCAATGTGGTCGATCTTGGACGACGACTGTTGAGCAAATCACGGTCAAAGTGCATCGCTCAACCATTGCTTCCCATAATACCAAACAGCTCACCCGGTAAATGTCGACGGCGGCGAGGTCCAGCAGACTCTCTTCAGACGGCGCTTTGAGCTTGGTCTTGCGGTAATCTGGGCCCTGGCGAACTTGGAATCGTGTCCCGCTAATTTGCGTCCAACAGCCAGCGACAAAGGCCGCCGGGGCCGGAGGACACATCTTGACGGAATCGCCGGCCTTGACCTTGACACCGTTGACGACACCAAGAAACTTCGTCGGCTGGAAACTGGCGGACGGCAGCTTCTCGAGTCGTGGCAGCGTCTGCTTGCGCGGGGAATCGGCACCCCGCGCTGACGTGGATCCATTGATCGCACGAGGCGAGCCGGACGAGAGCGAATCAAGAACATCAGTCGAAGAATCCTCGACAGAGGAATCACTCCCATCTTCATTCAGCTGAGAGCCACTGTTCGCGGATTTCTGGAACCACAGCATCCACACGAGGTAGGCATTCATGCCCAAGAGCGCCACGCATAGACACTGGATGCTTCCGTATCGTACGATCGCAAAAAACGGATTGATCACCAGCAGCGCGACAATTGTCTGACGGAGCGTGGGTCGAAAGTCTGCCTTCAGATCTTCGTGCTCGATGTGCATTCGCGCACTCTTCGGAGACTTCGACTGTGCCAGAGATTCTCCAGTGACGACAGCCATCACTACAGGCCGCGCAAAAGAGACAGCAGGACGTATCGCACTGTCTGTTACGACCCGCTTTGGTGACGTTCCCGTTGATTCTAACGACATCCCGTCTGGCAAACTGGTCTTTCTTGGGCTCAAGATTGCAGAGATGGCACTTGTCCATTCACGAAATTCTTGGTTTGAGTCGGCGCAAATGAGAAACGAACGGCTCGCGTCACAGGCAGTAAAGCAAAAAGGCGTGGGGACATTGCGCGGCAGGTCTCCTTGGATCACGAGTGATGCACCAGGTTCCTTGAGCTGGATCATGCCGTGCGAATCCTGTCGAAACGGAACTGCCTCGGGCAGCGACCCGTGACGGAAGTACTTGAGTATACCCGTCTCGTTGTCCAGCACGAACCAGCGCTGGTTCCAGCGTTTGCGCTTCCACGAGCCTGAGCTTTGCTTGAACAAGTAGCCAACACGGATTGGACTACGCTTTGTCACAACCGAGTGGCCGCTTCCGCTCTCACATTCCCGTAAATGTTGGCCGTGACTATGCGAGGGGAGGGCTGGGGACGCGGAGTCGCGAAGAGGGCCGGTAGTACAGTTGGTACACGAAGGGGAAACCGGCGCAACAAGTGGAGCCGATTGTTGCTTGGCGACGGGCCTTGGAGCAGTTGCGACCAACGGTGCCGTGCTGTCTGTGACAACGCTGTTAGCTCCGACTGTTGTACGTGGTGTCACCGCCGACAAGCAAGAATCTCGCGACTGGCTTTCCTTTTGTCGAGCCAGCGGCTCCACACATGTAGCATGACCGGCTGCCATTGCTGATGGTGCCGCCTCGGTGAAGCCATGGACCGTTTCCGTCATGTCTGTCGTTGCTCGATCAAACTTACCCAGGGGCATCAAGCTGCCCCTATTGTCGTCCAGGCACCACCACACTCGACTTGGTGATTAGCCTCCTCGCGCTCCGTCGTTTCACGTGTGTCGCTGTTTCACTGCCAAGCAACGTTAGTGGAGTGGGGTTTTCAAGGAGAGTGGTAAAACTGCGAGGTTCAGAGCAATGTGTGAGTCTATTTCGAGCCATTGAGATCTGGGATAACCGTCACAGCATGGTGCAGTAACCTCATTTCATGAGCTTGCGGAACACGACGAATGATCTGCCATTTTCGACGCGCTCACCAATAACCGGATGATCTGAATTGTCCTCCAACACGGTGGCATACGCAAAGGATCGACTTGTGGATGGGACTTGTAGGTAGTCCAGGATCTTGGTCGCTGATTCAGGGATCACTGGTTGCAGAAGAATGGCTTCAAAAACAGCAACGGGTCAGGCCATATGTGTGCCTCGAGCACAAGTGTGAATGGGAATATTTACCAGCCATGCGCACGCTGTCAATCGTGAGGTACAGTACTGTGTCGAGACGCTGTTGCAGCTGCTCGTCGTCGGGGCTCGCGCGTAGCTGCTTTGCCAATACCCAAGGCTCATTCACCGTGAAGTATTTGTTGACTTCGTGAAGATAGAAAACGATTTCTTTGATACCAGCGCTGAACTGAAAACAACAACAGACAGAGAGCTCCATAAGTCAGACGCCGAAGAGAAGTTGATCAACGAAGTACTCACGTCTGGCGTCTCAAATAATGTCTCCACAATTCCAGCAAGCGCTCGACCACGAGCCACTAATTCTTGATCGTCCGGGGTGAGAAATTGGGGCCGTGTCGGTAGCAGACCTGTCTTGAGGAACGATTTGGCTGTACTTCTCGACACGAGGTTGCCCAGCGTGTCGGCGAGCTCACTGTTCACACGCTCTTCAAGCATTACCGTACTGAAGTCGCCGTCATCATTCAGCACACCTTCACGCAGCAAGAAATACCGAATAAAGTCGGCGCCGTACGTCTCAATAGCTGCATGCGGATCCACAACGTTGCCCAGACTCT